>CM038222.1:142979013-143174140 GCA_021442155.1 Cymbidium sinense
AAGAAAACAAAGAAAACTTGTCAGCAAGGTACTAAAAAATTCCAAAAACCAACAGAGGAGACATTGCTATAGTTTTTACACTCATTAAGAAAAGCAATCTTTAAGAACAAAGATATAAAATGGAGAATGAATGAGTTCAAGTAATTCCCACCAGAGTAAGCCCCCTAGGATTAAGCCCCTAGATTAAGAATGAATGATTGAAAGTAAAATCCTAAATAGAGTAGTGTTATAAAACCAATAACAGCTGACACATAGCTCAATAAATCCCAAGGCAGGGTATTAGTATGCACATAGCTCAATAACAGCCCTTTATCAGTGTAAATGCCAAAAGCAGAGAGCCTCCAAATAAAGGAGAAGCTATTAAAATATGAAATCATGGCACAGACATCAAGACTGCAAGTAATATCTATGTGAAGCATCCACAAAAGACACAAAAAAGAACAGAAAGTCATAACTAAAGAGGCATATAGATAAAAGATGAATGGACAGTATACATCAAAAGGGTAGATTAAGTTCTGAGATAAGGAAACCCAAAATTGTCCAAGTTAACCAGGCCATGCAAGTGTTTGGGTAAGGTGAGATGACCAAAGAAGATGATACCATCTGATCTAGCACCTAGATTGGTAGGTAGTCAAGACAAGCATTTCCTTCACGCCAAACATGAGTGATGTTAAAATTCGTTGGGAAAGAAGATCTCTAGTTTGCTTGAGGAGGTAGTACAATTCGTCGCTCATTTTGGTGGAAGTCAAAAGATCAATCAGCAGAAGGGCATCCACTCAATCCAAATATTGAGCCAGCCATTTTGGAGGCAAATCTCAAGAGCTTTGTAGACTACCATAAGCTCAATAAATGGGACAGTGCAGGAAATAAGGGGATAAGAAAAAGCACATAGTACTATACCCTTAGAGTTCCTGAAAATGCCACCACAACCAGAGCCATTATAAGAGATAGAGCCATCATTATTAATTTTAATAATATGATCAAGAGGTTTTTTCCAATAAATAATCTTGTCATTTCACGAAGGTTGGTTCGCAGTTAAAACCCATTTTATTGGCCACAAATTTATAGAATTTGAATTGTCTGTAATGAATAAGATTGGCTTTAAACAAGTCACAACAATAATCCTCATGTGGTTCATAGGGATCCCATGATGTTTTTCATCATTTTGGTCCATCCATATGAACCAGATAAGAGTGATAGTAATGATAACTTTAATGTGACCTCTAATAGTATTATCAAAATAGACTTCAAGAAGTTGATATAAAGTAAGATAGCCATTGAAATTGACAGTGTTAAAAAGATCATCATACCAAATCCAAAGTTTAGAAATAATGGCCCCATTAACAAAAACATGATTAACATTCTCAATATGGAAATAACATTGACATTTGAGGGTAAAGGAAACCCACCCCACAACAAAGAATTAACAGGATATAATTTTTTAGAATATGCCAAGAAGAAGAAGTAGGGATATTGTTATTCCAAAGTTTGGAGAACACATAGAAGGAATCATGAGTATCTTTAATGTGGAGCCACACATTTTTGAGGTTGAAATCACCATTATGTGAGAGCTTAAAGAGAATCTAGTCTTGATTGTTTGGAGTGATAGGAATAATAGAAACCATATTCAAAAAAGTAAAAGGGATAAAATCAGCAAGCTTACTATAGTTCCACTTGTTGTTATGCAAGAAAAAGTTTACTCTAATAGCAGCAGTAGAATGGGTGGAGAGTAAGTCATCAATGGATCCACATTCACTCTAGTTATCTTGCAAAAACAAAGAAGCACTAGAGTTAATGCTCAAAAAAAATAAGAATTCTGCATCTCATTTGACAGAACAAAGTCTTTTCCAGACAGGAGAATCACCCGGTTTAAAGGGACAAATGAGGGGGTGCTTACCCTAGCAATATTTAGCAGTCATGAAATTAGCCCAAAGACTATGATTACTAAAATTCCACCAGTTTATAGGAAAAGGCATTTATAGCTTCTTTTATGGATTTACAACCAAGACCACCTTCTCAAAAAATTTCACAACTTTTAAACCAAGAGGTCCAGTGCATTTTTTAGAGGAGGTATTGGAGCCCCGTAAATATTTGTTTATGAGACGCCAATTTTGATGATAGAAATGGTTGGCACAATGGTTTGGATGAGATATAAAGGCATGGAATTAAGAGTGCTCTCAATCAAGGTGAGCCTACCACCAAAGAGAGTAAATGTAAATTCCCAAACTAAAATTTTATTAGATATTTTCTGAATAAGGTCATCAAAAAGATGAGATCTTTTCTGCCTTTAAAAAAGCGAACCCCGAGATAATTAAAGGGAAGTTGATTTTGCTTAAAATTAGTAATTTTGGAGATTTGATTAAGTCTATTGGTAGGAATCTTAGCTGAAGGAATAAAATATCATTTTCTTTCATTGAGAAAGAGACCACTAACTTTGCCAAAATCATTAAGAAATTCTTAATAGTTTTAACATGAAGAGGCATTAGAAGATTATAAAATCATCAGCAAAGCTAAGATGAGAAATAGGGAAACCACCATGAGTTTTAAAAATCATGTTAAGATTTTTAATGAAAAGAACATTGAGGCTCCTCGAAAGATATTTGACAGCAATGATAAAAAGAGAAGGAGAAATAGGGTCACCTTGATTATCACTTCGCAAACCATGGCTTAAAGTAAAGAAACCAAGGGACTCACCATTCATGATAATAGAAAACTAGACATTAGTGATACAACTTTTTATATGCCAGATAAGATTATCAGAGAAACCAAACAAATGTAAGATTTGAAAGAGGAAATCCCACGAGTGGTTGTCAAAGGCTTTAGAGATATCCAGTTTGAAGAGAATATTACCTCCTTTGGAAGGAACATCAATGTCATGAACTAGCTCTTGAGCTAGAAGAATATTATCAGATATGGCTCTATTTTTAACAAAGCCAGTTTGGTTAGGGGAGATGATTTTAGGGAGCAGAGGGCTAATCCTATTATTAATTAATTTAGGAATGAGTTTTTGGAAAAAGGTGAAAAGACTAATAGGTCTAAAATCACCCCAAGATTCAGGATTGTTTATTTTGGGAATAAGAAAAATATCTGGGAATAGAGCTGCCATCAAAGAAATCAATAACATCATCAACAAGATCAGATTTAATAAAAGGTTAACAATGCTGAAAGAAATGAGTCGTATAGCCATTATGGCCAGCAATAGAATCAGTGTTCATGTTATTGAGAGTACTACTAATCTCCACTTCCAAGGGATGCATAGTGAGCAAATGGTTATCCTTAATGTTAATCATAGAAGGGATTAGATGGGTGTTGGAAGGGGTTTCTAATGAAGGATTAGAATTTAATAAATTTTGAAAGTGATGTATGACAGATTCTTTAATTTCATTGTTATCAGTTATCCAACCACCATTAGAGTTCTTAATTTTATTAATCGAGTTTAATGCTTTCCATTTATTGAAAATAGCATGGAAATACTTTGTGTTCCTGTCACCATCAGCAATATGTTTGCTAGTGACTTTTTGATGCCAATAGGTTTCCTCCATATTTTGGTAATTAACCAAGTTATCTTTGGCAATGCTCAACTCATCAAGCTTACTAGGATCAATTAAGATAGCCCCTTCAAGAGAACAAACCACTTATTCCATAGCTTTAAGATTGATAAAAATATTTTTAAATATATGCTTGTTCCACCAATTGAGGTTTTGTTTAAGTCTTTTGAGCTTAAGCCAAAGCTAAATCATGCCTTTAACGGAATTATTCGGGTGAACAGGAGCCATCCAATTAGTGGAAACAACATTAGTGAAATTGCCATGTTGAGTCCACATATTTTGGAATCTAAAAGGTGAGGGAGTAGAAGGGTTAAAGGGGGGAGTTTTGATAGTGATCAAAGAGGAGGATGACAAAAGTTCCTCAAATGCTCAACAGAGGTAAGAGACCATTGATTGATCCAAAGAGAATTAAAGAGGGTCCTGTCAAGATGCTGCCAAAGTCTAGAGTTATGCCACATGTAATCGACCAAAAACCAATATCAATCGACAATATAGGATCATATTAGAGAAGTCTATGGAGTGGAGGTTAAGAGAACATCCTCCCTCCTTTCAAGAAGTGATGATAGTGTTGAAATCACCCCACCAACCAAGGAATGTTAACCGAGGTGAAGGTTCTTAAGTGATCCCAAAGGATGTTCCTACCGCTCTATTACAGAAGCATAGATAAAGGAGCCAAAAGCCAAAACTCACCTAATGAGATTTTGACATTAACCAATTGATCAAGATCATCAATGATGGAAATGGTGATGGAATTATTCCAAAACACCAAATTTTATTAAGATTGAAGAGGAATTTTGAAATCCAATCTAGCAACATGGAAATCTTGGAAGAGTTAATGAAAGTTAACAAGATGTTTAACACCACAGCACGTGGAGAGTCCCACAACCCTAGATATTCCAAATACGAATATAAATCATAATAAGAAATCCAAAAAGGAAAAGGTAAAAAAAGAAATGGAAAAAGGAAGATCGAAGGACATAATTATTTGTGAGGTGTTAGAGAAGAACGTGTGGTTCTAGTGAAGTTATTATTAGTCATTTTGTCTTTATAGAATTTTTTTTAATAACAGTTTGGAAGGGTCTATCAGTATCCAAATTATCTCCATTAGAAATGGATTGGTTTTTGGTATTCAGAATAGGAGCAGTATCAGTCAATGTTTTAGTAGTGGTGATTTCTCCTTCTTCAGTATCAGAGTAAGGATGAGAAATTGGGATTGCCTGAGTATCATTCTGTAGAGAAATATAAGGGGAGGTTCTTGCACCATTAATAGTACAAATATTATTCTCATTGCCATGATGCATATTCAAATTTTGGTTTGACACCAAAGGATCAACATTATTTTGATCCAATATAACATTCCCATTCAAATTGTCATTAGGATTCAAATGGAGCAAAGGATTGTCATGAGAAGCCAAATTATTACAAGTAGGAGTAGGTAAGTTGTCATTAGTTTCTTCACACACCTCAATAGTAGTATTTATACCAAGCTCATAATGTTTTTCATTAGACAAATCAGTAGGTAATAAAGGGGTAGGTGGAGGAGGATGAGTTCCATTATGAGTAGCTTTAGGCACATAAGCTAACTTATTAGTTTTCCTAGTTCCAAGAGAGGTTTTATCGATATATTCTTCGAGGTTAGGTGTAACACAAAGCATTCAAAATGCTCATGACCATGGATCTTACAAAGGAGTGTAAAAGATAGGAAATTTTCAAATTCTACTTTATGGTTATATTTGAATTTTTTTGAACCGATCCAAACTTCTTTGGGGTATTTTTTGTAATGTCAATCTCAACCAAGATGCGCAATGTATGGTAGATCTAGCTACAATTTTTGATCAATTTGAAGGGGTCTACCAAATAGAGCCCCAACCACAAACAGAACTTGGTGAGTAACATAGTGAATTCTCATGTTGGGAAAAGAAAGTCATAAAGGAACAATAGGGGATTCCTCTTTGACTTCAAAAATGGGTGACCATTTCAAGACCTGCATTTGACAATTATACACAAAATAAGAGTGATGAGCAAAGACTCAAGAATAATCTAAATCATTTGATAACTGAATAAGGATATGTTGAGGATCAATCAGCCCAATAATGAAGACTCCCGAAAGCTTTAAGCTATGGAAGAAAGATTGGATATTATCTAGAGTAGGGCACCGTAGAGAGAATTTACCAACCAAAGAGAACTCAAAAGGCTTAGCTAATATCTCCACATCCTGATCAGAACACATGACAGTCAGCAATCCACAGAATGAGGTTGAAATTAAGTTAACAGTGGCATTATAGCAAGGATTCTTACCAGAAAGGGCATCCTTAAAGGACTTGACATCAGGTGCATTAACGGACGCAATCAGATCCAAAATACCTTTAGGATTGGAGGGCAAAACTTGCGCATCCAGGAGTGACGAGCTCAGTTGCGCGGAGAGCGAAGCCTCCACCATTGAACGATCCAAAGAGAGTCACATAAGCAACCAGAGAGAAACACAAACAAAAAAAAACAACATGATCAGAAATGCGCCAAACTATAGAAAATAGCACGGGAACACAAAATTACCTGAGAGGGAGTGCAGCCGAGAGGATTGGTTTGAGGTGAGGTGAGGTGAGTTTTAGGGTTTAGGATTTAGAGTTATAGGTTTTAGGGTTTAAAGTTTTAATGACAGGGTTTAAGGTGGTTTAAGATTTGTGAGTAGTGGGTTTGTGGGTTTAGGTTTTAGGTTTGGTTTAAAAGTTTGAGTTTTAGATTTAGGGTTTAGGGTTTAAGAGTTTAAGGTAGGGTTTAGATAGGTTTTAGGGTTTAGAGTTGAGGGTTTATCATTAATTTTAGGGTTTAGGATTTTTTTTATTACTTTTTAATATTTTATTTTTTAATTAAGTATACTAGTTGGTTTAAGTATATTAAGTTTATTTTTTATTTATTTTAGTTTATTTTATTTCTTATTTTATTTTAGTTATATTTTTATTTTAATTTAGTTTAGTTTATTTATTTTAGATTTATTTATTTTAGTTTATTTTTTAGGTTTAGGTTTTATTTGTTATTTTTAGGTTTATGTTTAGGTTTTTATTTAATTTTTTAGGTTTAGGTTTATTTTTTAGGTTTTATTTTATTGTTTAGGTTTAGGTTTATTTTTAGTTTATTTTATTTTATGTAGTTTATGTTTAGGTTTAGGTTTAGGTTTTATTTATCTTAGTTTAGTTTATTTTATTATAGGTTCAGGTTTATTTTATCTTTATTTTAGGTTTAGTTTTTTTTTTAGTTTAGAGTTTATATTTTATTTTTTATTTATTTTTAGGTTTATTATTTAGGTTTAGGTTTTTATTTAGTTTTTATTTTATTTTATTTTAATCATATTTTATTTTTATTTTAGGTTTAGTTTTTATTTTATTTATGTTTTTTTAAGTTCAGTTTATATTTTTATTTATTTTATTTTAGTTTACCTTTTATTTTTATTTTATTTTCTTTTTAGGATTAAGTTTAGGTTTAGGATTAGATTTAGGTTTTAGTTTATGCCTTATCTCATTTTTTATTTTTTTTTATTATATTTTGGTTTTTTTTATTTTATTTCTTAGGTTTTATTTAGTTTAGATTTTTAGCTTTTAGATTTTTTTTTTTTTATGGTTATGGTTTGGTAGGTTTTGGTTTGGGATTTTTTTTTGGTTTAGGGTTTGGTTTAGTTTTTGTGGGTTTATGGTTTAGGGTTTAGGATTTTGTGGGTTTAGGGTCAGGTTTAGGGGTTAAGTCCAGTTGTAGTTTTTAGGTTTTGGTTTTATTTAGCATTTAGTTTAGGTTTTTATTTTCATTTATTTTAGGTTTAGGTTTTGTTTTTTAATTTTTTTTATTTAGTTTAGGTTCATTTTTTATAGGTTTTGGTTTTAGTTTTTTATTTTATTTTTTTTTTTAGGTTTTAAGTTTTATTTAGGTTAAGGTTTTATTTTTTAGTTTAGGTTTAGGTTAATTTTTAGTTTATTGTTTTTAAGTTAGTTTAGTTTTAGGTTTAGGTTTAGTTTAATTTAGGTTTAGGTTTAGGTTTTATTTATTTTACTTTATGTTTAGGTTTATTTTATATTTTATATTTTATTTTTATTTTAGGTTTAGGTTTTTTCTTAGTTTAGGGTTTAGGTTTTTTTCATTTTAAAGATTTATTTTTAGGTTTATTTTTTAGCTTTATGTCTTTGTTTAATTTTTATTTCAGTTTATTTTAAGTTTATTTAAGGTTTATTTTATTTTTATTTTATGTTTAGTTTTTATTTTGTCTAGTTTATTTTAGTTTTATTTATTTTATTTTTTAATTATTAGTTTTATTATTTTTAGGTTTAGGTTTAGGTTTTAGGTTTTTTTATTTATTTAGGTTTTATGTTATTTTAGGTTTTATTTAGTTTTAGTTAGTTTTTAAGTGCTCAGGGTGTGGCCTGGGTTTGGGCTGTGTGATTAGGATTTGAGGGCCCAGTGAGGGCCCAGGGTCACCAGTTTAGCCCAGTGTTGGCCCAGCCTCAGGTCAGGGAGTGGTAGTCAGGTTTAGGGCAGGGTATGCCTGGATTATGGCCCAGGGAGTTGCAGGTTAGTGAGCTCAGTTTGGATTTGGAGAATTTTTGGCCTGGGGCATAGGCCCAGGGTAAGGTTATTTAGATTTAGCCCAGGTTTTAGGTCAGGAGTAGAGAGGTTTAGGGTTAGTTAGGGTTTTTTTATTTTATTTATTTAAAGTTAGGTTTAGGTAGGTTTAGTTTATTTATTTATTTTCATTTATTTCATTTATCCTGATTTTAGTAGTTTAAGTTTTTATTTATTTTATTTCATTTTAATTTGTATATTTTTATTTTATTTTATTTTTAGGTTTAGGTTTAGGTTTAGGTTTATGTTTTAGTTTAAGATTTTATTTTATTTTCTTTTTTTATTTTATTTATGTTTAAGTTTATTAATTTATTTTATTTTTAAGTTTTATGTAGTATAGGTTTAATTTTTTAGGTTTTTTTACGATTTCATTTTTTAGGTTTTTAGGGTTTTAGTTGTTTAGTGGGTTTAGGTGCAGAGTTTAGGGTTTGGTTGTAGCTTTAGGGTTTAGGGTTTAGGTTTAGGGTATGGGTTTAGGTTTTAGGTTTATGGTTTAGGTTTTATTTTAGGTTTAGAGTTTGGTTTTTTTTTTTTAATAGTGAAATTCATATTCAACATTTCTTCTTTTGATTTCATCAACCAAGTAACAAACCAGGGAAGTGAAGTAATCAAATGACCTCTTTTTTGTTAGCTAAAGCTTAGTGTTCCCGGAATGTCCAAACTATATACCCATTACCATGCAATTTTATATAAATCAACACATGAATAGAGGAAAGTGAACTCAACATTCATACACTTAAGCAATAAGCGCATGCATTTCTTATGAATTTATAACCAACATCATAACACATATTATTATTCATTTATAAGCTTTTGAAAAATACATTTGGATTTAATAGTGATATTAGCCACACATATTAAATCAACACATACAAGCTTACATCAAGGAAATCCATTTTATTTTACTTGATTTTGAAAAGATGGATGCATGAATTCAAATGACATACCAAAT
The DNA here is from genome assembly GCA_021442155.1 of Cymbidium sinense. NCBI lineage: Eukaryota > Viridiplantae > Streptophyta > Magnoliopsida > Asparagales > Orchidaceae > Cymbidium > Cymbidium sinense. The sequence goes on from CM038222.1 coordinate 142,988,119, forward strand.
TTAACATGATTGGAAGAGGACAACCAAATTTAAGCATGTGATTCATTCAACCAAACTAGTTCTGAAAGACAATCAAGTCAAATAAGATTATTTAAAGCAAAATAAAGCATCTTTATTAATTAAGTTTTGGATTTTATTTGATTTAAAGAGGAGAAGAGAAATCATCACTTGCTATTTTAAACCCATTCCCACATTAGTGATTTGATTTTACTTTAGGAAATGTAATTAAGTTGATTTTATGGGATAATTAAGTTAAACCCTTAATTAGATGAATTAATTACCCTTACTAATGTCACCTTAAAGTAATTAACAAAATAATTATTAGCTAGCATGATATGCATGGAAAATAAACTTGCAATGATCGTAGGAAATAAAAGGGGTCTAATGCAATTGGCTCATGATTAAAGTTAATTAGATTAAGGGCTTAATTAATTACTCTTATGGTTTCTCACATGTGGACTAACCATAATTTCATTAAACTCCTTTAGTTATTAAACAACTAAAGATCTACCCCATGATTTAATTAATTAAGGATGTGATTATGATTTCAATTTGATTAAGTGATTTAATTAATTAGTTAAATCTTAATTAATTTCATTTAAAAAGGTGAAATGAACTTGGGAAAGGGGTCCCAACCTTATTCCTTAGTTCACTTATTGTGAAAAATGATTAATAAAATTAATTAACCAATTTATTGTTATTTGTGGGATTAATTAATCATTAATTAACTTAAAAGAGTAGTTGGTTTAATTAGTCAATTTTCTAATTAAGTGAGCAATAAATCCCAAGAAAATCATGGGAGGTAGAGGTCATCCCATTAAATTAACCTAGAAAATTTTGGATTAATTGCTCAAGTAATTAAAAAGTAATTAAGCTAATTAATTTTGTAATTAAACTTTAATTACTATTCAAAATTAGTTAAGATCATTTTTAATTAATTCTCCTCTGAAATACCTTTAAAATGTGTATTTATTTAAATTTTTTTATCTATGATTTTTTATAATTTTTAGAAATTTTAGCCATTAAAAATGATTAATTATGCCTAACTAAAGCTAATCTTATTGGCACCATGTGGCACTTTAATGACGCTTTCCATGGCAACGGATTGGCTACTTAAAACCTATCCGACCCAGCGCTTATGTGGCGGCATGGTGGATGCGCTTTCTCATCCATCGATCACCGTCCGATCTAAGATCAGATGGCTACGATTAATCCCATAGCTTAATAAAATAAAATCAGATTGATTCTAGCTGATCTAATCATGATTGTTCCATTGATCATGCGAATGGGGATGATCGAACATCTCAGTGAGGAGAATGGAGTCCGACCATCATTGCTCACTTGAGCTTACGAGCTTTCAACTCAGATCCCACCTTCACAACATCGAGAGGATCAAATGGTCAAGATCACATGAGATGCAAGCTTTCTCAAAAGCTCCAACCCATTTTGCCTAAGGATCGATTATGGAAGCATACCTCACTAGAGCTCAAGACTGGCGAACGATTGAGGAAGCTTCATCTAGTGGAGATGAAGCCTGTGAGCAATTGGATCAATTCCTCGATGTTTCAGGCCATGGTGATTTGGAGCTCTTTGATCAAGTCCCACCTCGGTGCTCGAAGCTTGGGAGATGATTTAATCTTGCTCGATGAGGCCTAGGGAAGGTGTGTACAAAGTTAATTTGAGTTTGATGGAGAAATGGGAAAGTTAGGTCAAAAATGGGAGTGTCTTATTTTGGGATAGAAGAGAATGGCATTTTTTGATCGAGGAACGAGCTTCAGAGCTTAGGGAATGGCTTTAATGGCTCGTATTGGGTAGCAGGTGAGAATGATTTTGTGTGTTTGAGTGGAAACAAGGGGTGTAACCCCTTCATCTTGATCGATGGTGGGATGAGGTTTGGCTTCCAGTGGTGTCCAACCATCTCAAGGAGTCATGGGTGGAGGGAGGAGGTGAGTTTGCTTGGTTGGTTGAAGGTGTGGGTGGCGCAAGGAGGAATCATGGGTATATATGGGTTTCAAATGATCCAATGGGGGGAGGTGAGGTGATTTCACCACATAGCAACCACCACCCCGGGGTTGGCGTGTCCTATGCCTAGGTGGACCATTAGGAGAGTACCAAGTGGCCAAGGAATTGTAATGACCACTTACATGGGTGATTTGTCTCATGTTATGCCCTTGACCTAAGTGATGAATGATCATTTGGCATTCGATTTGATTTTGGCAAATTTGAAATGAGCCAAAAGTGTGTTAGGCCAAATTTTAAGTCAATTGGAGTTGATTTGGTTAAGTTTGGCTCAATTTGACTCATTTAGATCAAATTAGGTTAGGTTTGGTTAAGTTGACCAATTGGTCAAATTGGGTTAAACCAAGGGTTGGGTCAAGCTCATATGATAATTTGGGTTATTTTGGTTCAATTAGTTTTGTTTAGTTTGGCTTAGATTTGATTTTGGCTCATTTGAATTCATTTGGGTCAAATGGGTTAAGTTGACCAATTTGACCAAATTGGCCAAATTGGCTTGGGTTGGGTGTTGGTTTGGGTTTAGTTGACAAATTGAAGGTAATTGTTGGCTTTGATTTCAATTAATTTGGATTTGTATTTGATTTAGGCCAACTTGAACCTTTAGGTCAATTTGGGCTAAGTAGGTCAATTGGGTTAAATTAGTTTCAATCATAGCTTTGGTCAAGTTCAATAATCAATTTGGAATGAGCTTGAGCCATTGGTTGTAATCAATTTGGTTTATATTTTAATTTGGTCTTTTAGGTCAATTTGGGTCAACTTGGGTCAATAGGGCTAATTGTGTTTGGTTAGACTCAATTGAAGGTCAAGTCATATTCAAATATTAATTTTGATATGTTATGAATCATTGGTTTTAAGGGATTTGGCTTAGGTTGCAATTTGGCTAGTTTGGATTCATATAAGGGGTTGACTTGGTCAAATGACCAAGTTGACTTGGTTTGACCCAATTTGTGATAATTGATCAACTTAGGGTGATCAACAATCATGATGGGAGGTTTTGATGGGCTTGGTTCAATCCAATTTGGGTAGGATTAGAACTTGGCTCAAATAGGTCAAATTGGCCACTTTGGGTCAAGTGGACCAATTGGGTTTAGTTGGTTTGATTTTAGGTTGAGTTTGATTTAGTTGAGTTTATATATGGATTTGGGATTGATATATAAATTCAATTGCAATTAGCTTGGGTTCAAATGAGTTTTGGTTCATTTGAACATTTCAAGTCAAAAGGGTTAAGTTTGACTTGGGTTGATTTTTTTTGGCTTGAAGATTGTAGATTTCATTTATATTTGTGAATATGATTGAAGGTATGATTGATTCATGAGAAAATCAATTGAATTTGGGTTTTGGAATGAAGGAATTTGGCTAAGTCCATGGAGTTGGGTCATGTGGCTTAGGTTTTGATTTTGATTTGGTTTGATTTAGTTTTGATGATTTAAATGTATATTTCATTTAAATTTGTGAAGATGATTGAAAATATGATTAATTTGTGAGAAAATCAATTGAGTTTGACTTGATTTGGATTAAGATTTGGCTAAGTCCATGGGATAGGTAATATGGCTTAGGAAGGTTTTGATTTAATTTGATTTAGTTTGATTTAGTTTTGATCATTTGACTGTAGATTTTATTTATATTTAGGAAGATATAAATTGATTATAAAAAAAATTGATTTTGGATTGATTTGGATTACGATTTGGCTAAGTCCATGGGATAGGTCATATGGCTTGGGAAGGGTTTCAAGTTTGGATTTGATCATGGGCTTCAATCATTTGGTTTTTGAATTTGGGTTTGGATTTGGATTTGAATTTGATGTTTGAATTTAACTTGAGGTTTGGTTTGAGAAGGTGAACATGGATTGGGTTTGGGTTGTAGGTAGGTGGATTATCCTAAAGGCATAACTAATCCTATGGTTAACTCTAAGTCTTTAGACTTAGGTTAAGTGTTTACCTAATTGTTAGAAGTGTCTTATGACTAAGAAAGTTTTAGTGTTTAGAAGACTCATAAGTCTAAGATGGGAAGATTGAATCTACTCAGTAAGTTAATGCAGGCTTATGTTTCCCTTAAGATAAATGATTGGAAGAATGAAGCCAAGTTTCACATTATGGACTTGATACATGATACATCTTTCAATGCTTTGCTTGGGAGACCATGGATACATGAGAACAAATATAGTTCCATCCTCTCTACATCAATTTATGAAGTTTGTGAGGTGTGATCTACTATGTCAAAGAGATCTCAAGCCATTTATAGTTCATGAGGTAGGCATATATGAGGATGGCTTACTACCTCCCTCAAAATCAACAAGTCTATTCTTGAACTTGGCCAAAGTTTAAAAAATAAAAGAAAAAAAGAAAAGAAAAAAAGAAAAGAAAAAAAAGTGAAAATGAAAAGAAAATATAAGGGGAAGAAATAGACTTGGAGGAGGAAGTGGAACGACATTAGATTCCACCCAGTTCATTACTCCATTCAAACCTATGGGTAGGATGACGACCTCCACCGAGTAGAGGAAGAGGCAGGTTAGAGGCGTCCAGGGGTGAAAACCTTTGGCACCCAATAGAAGAATATGTATACCGGTATACTATCCATATATACTTAGAATCTAGTTCATAGGATGAGTCTTATGGTTAGCACCTAGCTCTTCTCCGAGATTCCCTTGGAGGTGACACTTGAGCTAGATAGATAGCGATGAAGACCTCCAAAGCAAAGCATAAATGTATCCAAGTCTATATGTGGGCATTAGTTGGGAACCTTAGCTCTAACCCACTTTCCTCTCACGAGGTTTGGTAGTTAAGGAATCCCCTAAGTCATTCACAGTGTGAAGACTTGAGGTTCTTTTAGAGTATCATCAAGTCAAGAAGTTGATGTAAAACTTGAGGATGATTCATATAAATTTAATAGAATTACCTTTTGATTGGTACTTGCCTTGTATTCATAATTTAGCAAAGAAAGGGTTAATCCCACATACTTGGTCAAAGCATAAGTCATACTACTTTGAAAGATTATGGAAGAACAAATGCAAAAGCTCTCAATCAAGACAGGGACTAGGATTAGTCGATGATGACTATTACGCTTAGTCATCACAAATCATTTGGAATCTGATGTTATTTTCAAATCACATTAAATCATATGAGGTGCTTAGAAACTTCATATGATCTAGATGATTTTGAAGTCAAAGATGCAGAGTTCAAGAAGAGATCAAGTCAACCATCGATGAGCTCAAGGAAATCAACTTAGGGAGAAGATCCTGACATACATCGGTTATTTGTTGAATGAAATTGAAACCAATGACTTAGTTAGGCTATTAACTAAGTTTAAAGACTATTTTGCATGAGTTATGAAGAGATGCAGATTGGCTCGATGTAGTGATCCATAAACTAGCAATAGAGCTACTACTAACCCTATCAAATAAGCTCCTAAGATTCATGCAATTAGACATAGAACAAAGTCATCTAAAGTCAAGAAAATTGATGCTTGCTTCATCCGAGAAAAATCATCTTAGTTAAGAAAAAGAATGTCCAAATTCACATATACATCAATTTTAGGGATTTAAATAAGGCATGTCCAAAAGATGAATTTCCATTACCATTCCCAGAGCTGATGGTGGACATTACCTCATCTCATACAGTCTTTTCTTTCATGGATGGCTCATATGGATATTACCAAAGATGGATATAGATGAAAGAGACATTACTTTTAGAACCCGATCATAATCTATTGCTATAAGGTCATGCCTTTCGACCTTAAAATTCTGCTACATATTAGCTATGACTTGAATCTTGATAAATTCATTCATCATCAAATCAGTGCTATGTCGATGAACTTGTGTTCAAAAGTAGAGAAAAGGAAGACCATCACTTTGACTTGAGTAGTTTTCAAATTAAGATAATTTAACCTCAAAATGAACCCCTTGAAGTGTGCATTGAGTAACTTTATAGAAATTCCTTAGGTTTGTTGTTTGACACCGGGGAATCAAAATTAATCCAAGATCAAGGATATTACAAATGCCACCCCTAAAGTTTAACTCAACTTAGATCATTCCAAGAGGATGGCATATCTAAGATGCTTTATATCCAACCTATCGAAGATGTCATTCATTCTGCACTTGTCAAAAGGATGCCAAGTTCAAGTGGGTTGATAAACATGCCTTTGAAGACATCAAACATTACATGATGCCACCGTTCTAGCCCTATCGAGTGCTCATACTTTACACTCTGCATTAGATGACTCCTTGGTGCTTTGTTGGCTAAGCCAATGAGGAAGGAAAATGCACTCTACTACCTTAGTTGTCTAATCCCCTAGGCTAATTATCCACCCATTGAGAAGAATTATCTATTTTTAATCTTTGCATCCCAAAAGCTATTACACTATATGCTTCCTTATAAGGTGAAATTAATCTTTATGATCAATCCACTATAGTATCTCATGACATCGCTGATGCTATCCAGAAGGTTAGCATGATGGTCGATGATCCTCTCGCACTTTCACATTACCTTCGTACCCCTCCATGCAGTGAAAGGATAAGTGCTAGTGGATTTCTTAGCAGCACACTCACTTCCTGCTGACTCTCCACTTAGTGATGATCTCCCTGATGAACAAATCATGAACTTAGGGGATACTAGCATTCACCACTAGGTACTTTGATGGTGGCTTCCTCTCAAAGAGGAAGAACCATAATCTATTCCAAGAAAGCGAGGTATGAATAGTTATTATCTTAACTATGGACCATGATGATGAGATTTTCATATCATCTGTCCAATCCTTGCACCAATAATAAAGCTAAATATGAGGCTCTGATTGTCTGTCTAGAGTTAGTCATTATTCTAAGCATCCAGAATATCAACATCTTAGTTAGTTATCAACCAAATCGTTGGGTCCTATAAGGTTATAAAGCCCAAGCTCCATCACTACCAGTACACCATGAAATTGTTGGCCCAAATCCCGGTTACCATTTATAAGATTCCTCGGTGAGAACACCATGTGTATGCTTTAACCAAGCTTATGAGTTGGCATGTCGGAGGATGAGTTCATATCAATAAAGGTCCAAAATAGATAGTCTTATCCCTTATTGATATTGAACTCATCAAAAAGTACTCTCTTGAAGGGGAGGTTTCCATTGCCAAGAAGGATGAGGAGTTACATTGGAGGCAACCATTCATGGATTACCTAAATAAAGGAAAACTACCTCAAGAGAAGTCTCATCCCATTAGATGAAGTAGAGCACTTTTCATGCTTGTGGATGGTGTCTTGTAAGTCTTTTCGATCATGGTTATGTTATTTAGACAAGCACAAAGCCCGTAAGATCATGATTGAGGTACACTCAAGATTATGTGGAGCCAACCATTCTGGTCTGAAGGTGAATACCAAAATCTAGAGACTTGGATACTACTGGTCATCGATGATCAAAGATTGCATGGACATGGCTAGGAGATGCCACCAATGTCAAATACACGGTGTGGTCCTTCCCCAACCACCTAACATTTTACATCCTACATTAGTCTCATGGCCATTGAGTGTTTGGGGTACCAACATAGTGCATCGATTGATCCTCTTCTTCCAAGGCTCATCTTCATCTTATTATTTACTTTTCCAAATGGCGAAGGTGATTTGTCAGAGACTCATGTGCTCTAGTTTTTTAGGAACCATATTATAGGTTTGGTGTCTCGATGAATTATGTCGATAATGGTACGCATTCAAGAGCACCAAGTTCAATAACTTTTCCAGAGACATAGCATAGATTGGAGATATTCTACCATCAACCTAGGGAATGACTTACAAGAAGCCTTCAACAAAGCTCTCATCCAAATACTAAAGAAGACACTTGATAATAATAAGCGTTAGTGGCATGAGCATTTAGTTGAACTCTTATGGGCCTACTGCATCACATATAGAACTCTAATGAAGTCTACTCCTTTCTTCTTAGTGTATGGGTCTGAAGCTATTCTACCATTAGAAGTCCAACTACCATCACTAAGGATAGTTGTGGGTAACAAGATCACAATAGAGAAAAATGTCAAATTGTGGTTAGAATAGCTCGAAGGATTGGAGGAGAGATGCTTGTAGGCATGCCAAAATGTCTAGTTATACAAAGCTAAAGTGATTCAAGCTCACAATAAGTTGGTCCGTCCTAATGCTTTTCAAGTAAGAGAGCTTATTTTAGTTCTAAGAGATTGTTGCGTCGTAAGATGGGAGGCATGTTTAAACCCACTTGGGAAGGCCTTTTTTATAAGAAGGCCTACCAAGGAACATCTTATCACTTATTAATTCATAAGAGGCACAATGCTTCCAATCAATGGGCTATACTTAAAAAAATATTATAAATCATATTTGAAAATAATTATCATCAATGAAAATTCTTTTCAAATTCAATCTCTTCCATGTTAAAAGTATTCTTGTTTGTGAATTCACCATGATGTGTTTAAGGTAGGTGTAAGGGCAGTAGCATCCTATCCTTCGACACAAACATAAACTACACTCAAACATATAAAACAAACACATATTTTCTCTGCTCTAAGTTGATATAATGCCCCGCACTCACTCAATAGCTACTAGGTGGTGACATGCTACCCACTTGTGTCACCCGGTTTTCTTCTTTGGAGGATGTAAGTCTACTATGCTTTCCTTCTTTACTTGGCCCCACGATGAGCCTTGTTAGTTTGGTAGGCCTTCATGGATGGTAAGCTACCACATGTTGGCTTCATTTAAGAGGATGTGAGTCTACTATGCTTTCTTCTTAGATTAGCCTTCTTTGGTGAGTATATTTAAAGTTTAGGATAAGTCCCCTAGGCACCTTCCCTCTCCGCTTGGGTCTAGTCCTTCCATGGGGCAAACCTTAGTAGTCACTAGGTCGGCTGTCCACGATGATAGACTATCGATGATCAATTTTGCTCAAAAGTTGTAAGCCTACATGCTTTCTTTCCAGTTGATCATTGTACATAGATGTCACCTTAGGTTGGTTAGTTCTCACTATCTTTGAATATACTACTCATGCTAATGGATACACATTAGGTTGGTTGGTTCTCTTAGGATACACCACTCATGACAGATGTAAGTCTACTTTCTTCTTGAGTTAGCCACCATACACATATAGGCTTTCCTTTTTAGGGCTCAGGATAACTCCCCTAGCAGCACCTCCCCTATGGGCATTATATTTTGATCACATCCTTTGCGTCCCCATTTAGACACTAACCAGGATACTATCAGAATGGATAGTTTCCCTTTTCTAATAACCACCCCTATGGTTGGATAATTTGTCCTGTGGATGTGCAGATTCTCCCTTTGTCCAGTAAATTTGAGATAGGTCAAGGCCAATATAGCCCCTTTTAGTGTGGTCCCTCGCACACCAACAAGGTCCACGTAAATATATAAACAAAATATATATTCACTTATTGATTAGGAGGGCACACCTAGTGGTACCTTTTCCTAAGCAAACATCCTATCTTTAGGAAAGTGTCAACAAAACTCTCTATAGGAATCGTCTGACTACTCTTGAGTTGATATAAGTCCCCAATGACATTCACTCAATCATTGCCCTTAAGTGGGGTTTGATTTGTCATGCTACCAACATGTCACCCTAGCGGTTGTTCCCTGCTTTAGAAGATGCAAGTCTGCTACACCTTCTTCCTAGCATAACTATTGCACACGGAAAGGAAACCCTTTAGGTTGGAATGCTCTACCCTACGACCAGTAGACTATCCCTTTGGATTTGTAAATCTAAGGTAGGACAGTTGAGTTAAATCACACCCTTCTCCCCAGTCAAGCCCCAAATCATACATAAATAAGTCAAGCGAACAAATCAAATTCAAAACCAACCTCCCCGGTGGAGCCAAATTAAACCAACTCCCCTAGAAGAGTCTAAATCCAAGAAATCCAACCAAACTCTTATCCCCAATGAATACATCCCCAAACAAATCTATGAAATCAAACTCAAATCCTAATCCCCAACAAATAGCCCAGAAGCTACTTCCCTAATGGAAGGTTCATATACCCAATCCCCAACGGACTCGAGCCCATATCTCTAGTAGATATGCTTCCACATCAATTAAAAAAACAAATTAAAGTTGATTTGATCTTAATCCTCGATGGATTATAGATTCTTATCCCCAACAGATCTTCCTTCCATAAATCATATAATCAAATCAAATTGAAACCTTATCCCCAATAGATTTTCCTCTTTTATGCCCTTGACATAGACCCCTCACATGTCATGTCCAATGCATGAGATCCCCTAGATATCTCCCTCCATGTCTTGACATGGAATTCTCATCAAATCTTATTTCTTCTCTTATGCACATTTAATACTTCAACCAAAAGCCTAACAATGTATTCGTTCAAATTACATCATCTTAACATTGTAATCAATATTTTATGATTTTTTGATGGTGCAAGCTCAAACTAACTATACAATATCATGCTTAACATATTATATGTGAATTAACACACTATATTATATTATAATATATGATGTTATATTATAATTTGCTATAATATAATATCGTCTAACATTACACCTCATTAGAATCACTTAAAAGGAACAAATAACAAAATTTTCTCAAAATATGAATAATGTTCCTTTTGGATGTAAAATTGTTATTATTCTATTAGAAATAGTACAAAATAGCATGATTTTGGTGTTGCTTCTTGGTGTGTGTCATCAATTTGGCCAAATTCTTCCATCTCAACCTTCAAATTAACATTTTTGTTAGTTTTGACCCAATGTACTATAACAAAAGTAAAACATACTAAAATGTACAATAATATTTAGTAACACACCATTCATAATATATGTGAAGTCATATTATTATGTACATTATATTTTGATATGCTTTCATATAATATATTATCTTACATTACACCTTAAAATGAATCACTTTAAGCAAAAAAAAAAATAAAATTTGGTTAAAAAGTGAACATTTATTTTGGATGCAAAATTCCATTCTTTTAATTAAATGACACACCATGGCACCTCTAATGATGTTCCCTAAAGCTTACCTTAAATTTGGCCAATCCCATCTTCTCAGCCTATAAATCAGTATTTTTATGAATTATGCCAGTACAAAATATACTACATAATACAATAATAAACTAAAATATGCTAAACAACAAGTAGTAATACACAATAATATGCTATAACGCATGATGTTACACTATGTTATGGCATCCTATATTATAATACACTATAACATATTATATTTTATTATATTGCATATCACATCACAAGTGATTGCTTAAAATAAAAAATCATTAAAATAGTCTAAATAATAAAAATATATATATTTTAGTCGTATCACTTACATATTTTAAATTGAACTAATATGTTATGATGCCATGCTCTACCTATTATGAATTTGGCCAAATTCCACCATTTTAAACTATAAAGCAACATTTTATAAATAATAGTGTAGGCTCATGCATGATTGTAAAATACTAAAATAATTTAAAATGCACAGAACAATATCTTATGATATATGATGTTATACTATGCTACAACATATAATATTTATTTTGAACATAAAATCTTACTTTTTAGACTACAAGTGGTGTAGCACACCTTTGGTACTACAACATAATTCCCACTTTAAATTTAACAAATTTCATCATGTGATTTATTAAATCAATATTTTTATGATTTATATTAATATAGACTATAGGACACAATACCATAATATATGACAAAATTTCAATGCATCTTATAACATCCAAAAACACATCACTACATGCTCAAATATATGATGCTACATTATACTATAATATATGGTATTATAATATGATTTAGGATTAGGGTTTAGGGTATTTAAATCTAAAAGGAAAGTCTCTTGAAGGCATTTTCTTTACTATTATATAACTATGTTAGAATAGGTCATTCTTTAGATCTACTCTAATGACATCTTTATTCAAGGTTTAGAGTTTAAGATTTAGGGTTATGGTTTTAGGTTGGTTTATTTAGGTTTAGGGTTAGTTTAGTTGGGTTTAGTGTTTGATTTAGGTTTAGTTTAGTGTTAGTTTAGGGTTTTGGGTTTAGATTTATAGTTTAGTGGGGTTGTAGGATTTAGTTATAGAGTGTTTAGGGTTTAGTTTAGAGTTTAGTTTAGGTTTAGGGTTTCTCTGTTTAGGGGTTTTGGTTTAGTTTTAGGTTTAGTGTTAGAGGGTTTATAGTTTAGGGTTTAGGTTTGATTAGGGTTTAGGTTTAGAGTTTAAGTTTCATAGCTTGTTTAAGTTTAATTAGGTTTAGTTTAGGGTTTATGGTTAGTTTTAGAATTTAGAGTTTAGGGTTTAGGGTTTAGGATTTTTTAAAAATTAAGTAAACTAGTAAGTTTAGGTTTATTTAGTTAATTTTTTATTTATTTGAGTTTATTCTATGTTTTATTATTATTTAGGTTAATTTTTTATTTTTATTTAGTTTAGTTTAATTATTTTAGGTTTATTTATTTTAGTTTAGGTTTTTTATTTTTATTTATTTGTTAAGTTTAGGTTTATTTTTTAGTTGAGTTTTATTTTTATTTTATATTTTGGGTTTAGGTTTTATTTTTTATTTTACTTTTTAGGTTTAGGTTTAGGGATTTTTTTATGTTTAGGTTTTAGGTTCGTATTTTTGGTTTATTTTTAGTTTTTTCTTTATTTAGGTTTAGGTTTATTTTTGGTTAATTTAATTTTATTTAGTTTTTGTTAAGGTTTAGGTTTAGGTTTATTTTTTTTTAGTTTATTTATTATTTTATTATTTAGGTTTAGGTTTTATCTTATTTTAGGTTTTATTTTATTTTTTAGGTTTAATTTTTAGGTTTTTATTTTACATTTATTTTTTGGTTTTATTTTTTAGTTTAGGTTTTGGTTTATTTGTAGTTTATTTTATTTTATTTAGTTTAGAGTTAGGTTTAAGATTTATTTATCTTAGTTTAGGTTTAGCTTTATTTTATTTTTTTATTTTATTTTTATTTTAGGTTTAAGTTCATTTTAGTTTTGGGATTAGGTTTTATGTTTTATTTTTTTGGGTTTTATTTTTAAGATTAATTTTTAGGTTTAGGTTTTAATTTAGTTTTTATTTTATTTAATTTTTGTTTTAGTTTATTTTTAGTTTTTACTCTATTTAGGTTTTTTTAGTTTAGTTTTTTTTTTATTTATTTATTTTAGTTTATTTTTTTATTTATTTTATTTTATTTTATTTAGGTTTAGTTTATTTATTTTATTTTAAGATTTATTTATTTTGGTTTTTGTTTTATAGTATTTTATTTAGGTTTAGGTCTTTTTATTTATTTTATTTTAAGGTTTATTTTTAGTTTATATTATCTTATTTAGTTTCAATTTAGGTTTAGGTTTAGTTTATTTTAGTTTAGGTTTATGTTTATTTTATTTTTATTTTAGGTTTAGGGTTTAGATTTTATTTTTTATTTATTTTTAGGTTTATTTTTTAGGTTTAGGTTTTTATTTAGTTTTTATTTTATTTTATTTTAGGTTTATTTTATTTTTATTTTTTATTAAGGTTTTTTATTTTTTTTAATATAGTTTAAGTATTTATTTATTTTATTTTATTTTATTTTTAGTTTTTATTATATTTTATTTTTAGGTTTAGGCTTTTACTTTATTTTATTTAGATTTATGTTTTTTTATTTCTTTTATTTTTTATTTTTATTTAGTTTAAGTTTAGGTTTTTAGGTTTTTAGGGTGAAAGGTTTAGGGTTTAGGGTTAGGGTTTAAGATTTAGGATTTAGGGATTTGGGTTAGTTTAGGGTTTAGGCTTTAGGCATTATGTTTTTTAAGGTTTAGGGTTTTTAGGGTTTAAGGTTTATGCTTTAGGTCAGCATAGGGTTTGTGGCTTATAGTTTTAGGGTTTAGGCTTTAAAGTTTAGGGTTTAATGTTTATTTAGTGTTTAAGGTTTAGGGTTTAGGGTTTAAGGTTTTTTAGTGTTTAGGATTTAGTCTTTCAGTGTTTAGGTTTTAGGATTTAGCATTTAGGGTTTAAGGTTTTAGGGTTTAGGGTTTAGGGTTTAGGATTTTTAGGGTTTAGGGTTTTAGGGTTTAGGGTTTAGGGGTGAGGTTTTGGGTCTAGGGTTCAAGTTTTAGTTTTGGGTTTAGGGTTTTTTTTAATGGAGAATAAATTTAAATTTAGCATTTCTTCTTTTCAATTTCATCAACCAAGTAGCACACCAAGTTTTCTAAGACACAAGTGATGACACAGATAAAAAATGAGCATGCATAGAGCAAACTAAAAACCTTAGATAACCAGGGCCATCTCTACTATAAAGATAGAGTTCCATAAGTAGTAGATCGGATCAGTCATTTATCAATTTCTCCAGTTTCTTGAGTAGCGGGATTCACCATCATATCCCCGATCTCTCCCTCACTACCATTGCTCTCACCACCTCCATAACCGCCACTACTCACCTCCATATCCACCACCCTCAAGATCCCCACCACCACTATTGATAACCACCACCTCGGCTTTGCCTCTCTGTCTGAGAGCACGGTTGGATGTCCCTATCGTCAAGATTCTTCCCATCCTTAGGTTTAGGGTTTAGGGTTTAGGATTTTGGGATTAGGGTTATAGGTTTTAGGGTTTAGGGCTGAGGGTTTAGGGTATAGGGTTAGGGTTTAGGGTTTAGGATTTATGGTTTTAAGGTTTATGCTTTTAGGGTTTAGGGTTTACAATTAGGGTTTAGGGTTTAGGGTTAGTTTTAGGGTTTAGGGTTTATGGTTTGCGATTTAGGGTTTAGGGTTTTTTTTAAAATTAAGTAAACTAATAGGTTTAGGTTTATTTAGTTTATTTAATTTATTTTCTATTTATTTTAGTTTACTTTGTTTTATTTATTTATATTTAGTTTACTTATTTTAGGTTTATTTATTTTGATTTAGCTTTTTGAATTTAGTTTATTTTTTAAGTTTAAGTTTAAGTTTAGGTTTATTTTTTTAGTTCAATTTTATTTTTATTTTGTTTTTTATTTTTACTTTTGGGTTTAAGTTTTTATTTTATTTTTTTAGGTTTAGGTTTTAGGTTTTTATTTTAGGTTTATTTTTGGGTTTTATTTTTTAATTTAAGTGTAAGTTTATTTTTAATTTATTTTATTTTATTTAGTTTAGGTTTAGGTTGAAGTTTATTTTTTAGGTTTAGGATTAGGTTTAAGTTTTATTTATTTTAGTTTAAGTTTAGGTTTATTTTACTTTAATTTTAAGTTTAGGTTTTTTTTTAGTTTTGGTTTTAAGATTTATTTTTTATTTATTTTTAGGTTTATTTACTAGGTTTAAGTTTAATTAAATTTTTATTTTATTTTAGCTTTATTATATTTTTATTTTAAGTTTAGTTTTTATTTTATTTAGGTTTTTTATTTTTTAGTTTAGTTTAGGCTTTTATTTATTTTATTTTAGTTTAGTTTTTTTCTTATTTAATTTTCTTTTTAGGTTTAGGTTAACGTATGGGTTTTTTTGGGGTTTAGTGTTTAGGGTTTAGGGTTTAGGGTTTAGGGTTTAGGGTTTAGAGTTTAGCGTTTAGGGTTTATGGTTTATGTTTTTAGGGTTTAGGGTTTAGGATTTAGGGTTTTTAAGGTTTAGGGTTTAAGGTTTAGGTTTTAGGTTTAGGGTTCAAATTTTAGTTTAGTGTTTAGGGTTTTTGGTTATGTTTTTTTTTAACAGAGAATAAATTCAGATTCAACATTTCTTCTTTTCTATTTTATCAACCAAGTAACACATAAAGTTTTCTAAGACACATGCAACATAGATAAAAAAATGAGCATAAACAAATTAAAATAGATGATTCATCTCTATTATGAAGAGACAGTTCCATAAGCATGGGTGGATTGATCGTTCTTTATCTCCAATTCCTATCAACCCCCACCACTCGAATAGATCTACCATCATATCCCAATCTCTCCCTCGCCACCACCAAGGTTGTAACCTCCTTCCCCTCCATAACCACCACTTTACTTTGACCACCACCTCCACCTTCTCCAGCCATATCTAGGATCTGGTTGTGGTGAAGTTCCTACCATCGAGGTTCATTCTTGGTTTAGGTTTAGGTTTAGTTTATTAGGTTTTAGGGTTTAGGTTTATTTTTAATATATTTAGTTACTTTAGGTTTAGATTTAGGGTTTGGGATAGGGTTTTAGGTTTATGCTTTTAGTGTTTAGGGTTTAGGGTTAGGGTTTAGGGTTTAGGGTTTAAGGTTTTTGTTGAAGATTTAGGGTTTAGGTCTTAGGGTTAAGGATTTAAGGTTTATGGTTTTTTTAATTAAGTAAACTAGTAGGTTTAGGTTTATTTAGCTTATTTTTTTATTTAGCTTTTTTTTTTCTCTTTAGTTTAGTTTATTTATTTTAGGATTATTTTTTTAGTTTAGGTTTTTTATTTTAGTTTATTTTTTAGTTAGGTTTAGGTCTATGTTTACTTTTTAGTTGAGTTTTATTTTTATTTTATCTTTTAGGTTTAGGTTTCACTATTTTTTTAGGTTAAGGTTTATGTTATTATTTTGTTTTTTAAGGTTTAGGTTTTAGGTTTTAATTTTAGGTTAATTTTTATGTATTATTTTTTAGTTTAAGTTTGGGTTTATTTTTAGTTTATTTTATTTTATTTAATTTAGGTTTAGGTTTAGGTTTAGGTTTTATTTTATTTTTAGTTTAGGTTTATGTTATAATTATTTTAATTTAGTTTTGTTAGGTTTAGGTTTATTTTATTATTATTTTATGTTAGGTTTCTTTTTTTAGTTAAGGGTTTATGTTTTATTTTTTATTTACTTTTAGGTTTATTTTTTAAGATTAGGTTTTTAATTAGTTTTTAACTTATTTTATTATAGATTTATTTATTTTTATTTTATGTTTATTTTTATTTTATTTAGGTTTTTTATTTTCAGGTTTATTTTATTTTTTAGTTTAGTTTAATGTTTTATTTATTTTATGGTATTTTATTTTTATTAGTTTAGTTTATTTTACTTTTAGGTTTAGGTTTAGGTTTTAGTTTATGTTTTTATTTTATTTTATTTTATATTATATTTAGGTTTGGGTTTTTTTATATTTTATATTTTTATTTTTTATTTATTTTCGATTTAGGCTATTAGGTTTTTAGTGTTGATAGTTTAGGGTTTAGGGTTTTTTTTAAAAAAAAATTATTTAAATCGATATATTTAGGTTTATTTTTTATTTATTGTAGTTTATTTTATTTTTTATTTTAATTTATGTTTATTTTTTTATTTTCTTTAGTTTCTTTGTTTTAGGTTTATTTATTTTAGTTTAAGTTTTTTATTTTAGTTTATTTTTAAGGTTTAGATTTAGGGTTAGGTTTATTTTTTAGTTGAGTTTTATTTCTATTTTATTTTTAAGGTTTAGGTTTTATTTATTTATTTCTAAGTTTAGGTTTAGGTATAGTTTTAGGTTTTTGTTTTATTTTTTTAGGTTTAGGTTTTAGGTTTTTATTTTATTTTTATTTTTTAATTTTATTTTTTAGTTTTTTTATTTTATTTACTTTAAATTTAGGTTTAGGTTTAGGTTAAGGTTTTATTTATTTTCATTTTGTTTATTTTAGTTTAGGTTTAGATTTATTTTATTTTGTTTATTTTATTTTTATTTTAGGCTAAGGTTTTTCTTAGTTTAGCTTTTAGGGTTTATTTTATATTTATTTTTAAGTTTATTTTTTCGGTTATGTTTTTTTTTTCAATTTAAATATTATTTTATTTTAATTTTATTTTAGTTTTATTTTATTTTATGTTTAGTTTTATTTTATAGGTTTTTTTAGTTTAGGCTTATTTTATTTTTTTAGTTTAGTTTATGTTTTTATTTATTTTATTTTAGTTTATTTTTTTTAGTTTATTTTATTTTATTTTTTAATTTAGGTTTAGGTTTTAGTTTGAGTTATTATTTTATTTTATTTTATTATTTTATTTAGGTTTAAGTTTATTTATTTATTTTATTTTCAGGTTTTATTTAATTTAGGTTTAGATTTTTATGGTTTAGGGTTTAGGATTTAGGGTAGAGGGTTTTAGGGATTTCATTTTTAGGGTTTAGGGTTTAGGGTTGAGGTTTAAGGTTTAGGGTTTATAGTTTAATGTTTATGGTTTATGGTTTAAGATTTTTAGGGTTTAGGGTTTAGGGTTAGCTTAGTATTTTGGGTTAGTTTAGGGTCTAGGGTTTAAGGTTTAGGGCTTAGAGTTTAAGGTTTAGGGTTTATGGATAGTTTAGGTTTAGGGTTTAGGGTTAAGGTTAGGGTTTAGGGTTTAGGGTTAGGGTTAAGGTTAGGGTTTAGGGTTTAGGGTTAGGGTTTAAGGTTAGCTTAGGTTTTAAGGTTAGTTTAGGGTTTAGGGTTGAGGATAAGTTTAGGGTTTAACATTTAGGGTTTAGGGTTAGTTTAAGGTTCAATGTTATGGGTTTTGAGGTTTAATTTAGGGTTTAGGTTCTTATTTAGTTTTTAGGGTTTAGGGATTATGGTTTAGGATTTTGAATTAGAGTTTAGGTTTTAATTTATTAAAGCGGGAGGTTTATTTAGTTTATTTATTATTTATTTTAATTTATTTATTTTCATTTAGGTTTTGTTTAGTTTTGTTTATTTAGTTTAGGTTTATTTTAGTTCAATTTTTATTTTAGTTTATTTTTTAGGTTTAGGTTTTGCTTATGTTTATTTTTTTAATTTATTTTATTTTATTTTCTTTATAGTTTATTTTTATTTTATATATTTATTTATTAGTTTAGGTTTTAGTTTTAGGTTTTAAGTCTTTAGGGTTATGGTTTAGGGTTTAGGTTTTAAGGGTTCAGGGTTTATGGTTAGGGTTTAGGGTTTAGAGTTTAGTGTTTAGGCTTTAGGGTTTAGGGTTTCTAGAGTTTAGGGTTTAAGGTTTAGGGTTTAGGGTTTAGGCTTTAGGGTTTTAAGGGTTTAAGGTTAGTTTATGGTTTAAGGTTTATGGTTTTAGGTTTGGGTTTTGGGTTTGGTTTAGGTTTAGGTTAGTTGGTTTAGGTTTAGGGTTTAGGGTTAGTTTAGTATTTAGGTAGTTTTTGGTTTTTAGGTTTAGTTTAGGTTCTAAGGTTTAGGTTTAGAGTATTTTTTTTCTAATTAAGCAAATCAATAAGTTTAGCTTTATTTAGTTTATTTTATAAATTTATTTTAGTTTAGGGTTTAGTTTTTTTTAGGGTTTAGGTTTTAGGGGTTTAGGTTTAGGGTTTAGGGTTAGTTTTAGGGTTTAGGGCTTAGGGTTTAGCATTTAAGGTTTAGGGTTGTAGGGTTATGATTTAGGGTTTAGGGTTAGTTTTAGAGTTTAGGGTATACGGTTTAGGATTTAGGGTTTAGGGTTTAATGTTTAGGGTGTAGGGTATTTTTTTAATTAAGTAAATTGGTAGGTTTAGCTTTATTTAGTTTATTTTTTATTTATTTTAGCTTAGTTTATTTTTTATTTTTATTTAGGGTTTTTTTTGTTTTATTTAGTTTAGTTAATTTATTTTATGTTAATTTATTTTATTTTAGGTTTTTTATTTTAGTTTATTTTTTAGGTTTAGGTTTAATTTTATTTTTATTTTTTTAGTTTAGTTTTATTATTTTATTATTTTTTGTTTAGGTTTTACTTTTTATTTTTATGTATTTATTTAGTTTTTATTTTAGGTTTATTTTATTTTTAATTTACATTTAGTTTTTGTTTTATTTAGGTTTCTTATTTTTAGTTTTATTTTATTTATTAGTTTAGTTTAAGTTATTCTTAATTTTATTTTAGTTTCATTTTATTTATTTGTTTTATTTTTTTTAGGTTTAGGTTTTAGTTTAGGTTTTTATTTTATTTTATTTATTTTATTTTATTTAAATTTACATTTTTTATTTATTTTATTTTTAGGTTTTATTTAGTTTAAGTTTAGGTTTCTAGTTTTTTGGGTTTAGGATTTAGGGGTTGGGGTTTAGGTTTTAGGGTTTGGGGTTTAAGGTTTAGGATATAAGGTTTAGGGTTTAGGGTTTAGGGTTAGGGTTTAGGGTTTTAGGGTTTAGGGTTGTAGGTTTTGGGTTAGAGGTTAGGGTTTAGGGTTAGTTTTAGGGTTTAGGGTTAGCTTAGGGTTTAGGTGAGCCTAAAAGATTGGGATTTATAAAACTAAAACATACCACTAAGCAAAAATCTACTAGATCAAAATAAAGAGCCTAAAAGATTGGGATTAGAACAAGTTTTACATCCTTGAAATGAAATTGTTGTTAAAAAAATTACTTGTCTTTATCTTACTAAGATCAATTATTTAAGAGTTTAACACGCTAAAGAAAAAAACCAAAATTATAAATGAGTACATGAACAAATTTGAAGTATCACTGTTATCTTTTAAAATTAGGGAAAGATTAAACTAATGTTGTTTAGGTTTAGATCAACTTGAGCCCTAAATTTGAAAGAGACACTACATAAAATTAATTTGCATGTTGCTTTTGAAAATACTTTAGATTTCAAATAACATAAAAAATTCTTACACCTAATAGAATGTCATCAAATGTAAGAATTATTCTTTCCACCATTAAATCAAATTCAAATGAATACATCTAAAATGAAGTAACACTACTACTAATAAAAAGAAAATAGAAAAAAATGATAAATACTATGTTGGGATCCAAAATCTCTAAATCATTTTTAGATGTCAAAAAAAATATGAGTCCTAAATCTCTCACAACACTATAGCTATTTCTAAGCATTGACTTAGAGTTTTACTTGAGCTTTCTTGCTTTGTGTTTGAATTATTTGTTACATCATGTTGCGTGTTGAGTCTCAAAGTAGGAGAGTTATAGTTTTGGAAATCCCTGTAGAGATATTGAGTTTGGATTATTCAACACTACTTATCAAGAGATTTTGTCAAATACAATCACTATTGTAAAAATCTCATTCAACAATACTTTGCATCAAGTCTCCTAATTCACCAAGATCTTGAGCATTGTCTCAAAATTGAAATCCTACAGAGAGAGATTTTTAAAGCACAAATTTAGCTCCTCGACATATCTGCTAAATTGAAAGAGCTAGTTAAGACAATATCAATTAGAGAGGAGTTATATGATCAGATAGGCTATCACGATTAGAGGATTGCTCATAGATGGACACTTAGGGTGAAATTAAGTAGATTCTTTCTTTATTTGTCTAGGAACAAGAAGCTACCCTTCAACATTTCTATGAAACTTGAGAGGCGGTCTACTATGGCATATAAAGCTCATACAATTTTTTCTATATTAGAGAAATTCAGGCTAATCATTTGTAAATGAAATCTCTTTTATTTAGTTTAGGTTTAGGTTTTTAGGTTTTTAGGGTTTAGGGGGTTTAGGGTTTAGGGTTTGGGGTTTAAGGTATAGGGTTTAGGGTTTTAGGTTTTACAGTTTAGGGTTTAAGGTTTAGGGTTTCGGGTTTAGGGTTTAGGGTTTTAGTGTTTAGGGTTTAGGTTTAGAGTTTACAAATTTAGGGTTTAGGGTTTAGGGTTTAGGATTGCAGGTTAAGGATTTAGGGTTTAGGGTTAGGGTTTTTTAATTTTTTTTATTTTCTTATTTTTTAAATTAAGTAAACTGGTAGGTTTCAGTTTATTTAGTTTAATTATATATATTTTTTATTTTAGTATGTTTTGTTTTTCATTTAGGTTTATTTTTATTTTTATTTAGTTTACTTATTTATTTTAGTTTATTTTTTTAGGTTTAAGTTTAGGTTTAGGTTAAGTTTTTAGTTTAGTATTATTTTATTTTATTTTTTTGGTACAGGTTTTAAATTTTATTTTTAGGTTTAGGGTTAGGTATTTATTTTATTTTTTTTTAGGTTTAGGTTTTTAATTTAGGTTTATTTTTAGGTTTTCTTTTTTTAGTTTAGGTTTAGATTTAATTTTAGTTTATTTTATTTTATAAAGTTTATATTTATGTTTATGCTTAGTTTATTTTAGGTTTAGGTTTTATTTATTTTAGTTTAGGTTTAGTTTTATTTTATTTTTATTTTAGGTTTAGGTTTTTTTTAGTTAAGGGTTTAAGTTTTATTTTTTATTTATTTTTAAGTTTATTTTTTAGGTTTAGGTTTCTATTTAGTTTTTATTTTATTCTAGGTTTATTTTATTTTATTTTAGGTTTATTTTATTTATATTTTTGGTTTAGTTTTAATTTTATTTAGTTTTTTATTTACTTAGTTTAGTTTAGGTTTTTATTTATTTTATTATAGTTTAGTTTTTTATTTTTTTATTTTATATTTCTTTAGGTTTAGGATCTAGTTTAAGTTTAGATTTTAGTTTTAATATATTTTACTTTTTATTTTATTTTGCCTTAGGTTTTTTATTTATTTTATTTTAGGTTTTTACCTTTTTAGGGTTTAGGGTAAGTTTAGGGTTTATGATTTAGGGTTTAGGTTTGGGGTTTAGGGTTTAGGGTTTAGGGTTTTAGTTTTAGTGTTTAGAGTTTAGGGTTTAGGGTTTAGGTTTTAGGGTTTAGGGTTTAAGGTTTAGGGTTTAGGGCTTTTAGGGTTTAGGGTTTACGGTTTAGGGTTTAGGTTTTAAGTTTAAGGTTCAAGTTTTAGTTTAGTGTTTAGGGTTTTTGTTTTTTTTTCAATAGAGAATAAATTCAGATTCAGCATTTCCTTTTTTTTTTATTTCATCAACCAAGTAACAAAATATGATAAAAAAATGAGCATAGAGCAAATCAAAAAGCCTAGATAATTAGAACCGTCTCTACTATAAAAATAGTTCCATAGCATATGATCATTCTTCAATTTCTCTTGTTCCCCGAACCTCTCAAGTAGTAGGATCCACCATCATATCTCTGATCTCTCCCTCCGCCACCACCACGGTTGTAACCTCCCTCCCACCTCCAACCTCTAAAACCACCATTGCTCTGACCATCACCTCCATATCCACTAGCACCACCAGATCCCCCACCACCACTGCATTAACCATTGCCTCCGCCTTTGCCTCCACTGCCACATCTTGATTGAGTGTGGTTGACGGTGATGTTCCTACCATCAAGGTTCTACTCATTCTTAGGGTTTAGGTTTATTAGGTTTTAGTGTTTAGGTATATTTTTTAATTTATTTAGTTACTTTAGGTTTAGGTTTAGGGTTTGTAGTTTAGGGTTTGGGTTTAAGGTTTAGGGTTTAGGGTTTAGGGTTTAGGGTTTAGGGTTTTTAGTTTTAGGGATTATGCTTTCAGGGTTTAGGGTTTACAATTAGGGTTTATGGTTTTATAAGGTTTAGTGTTTAGGGTTTAGGGTTTTGGTTTTAAGGTTTAGGATTTAGGGTTTAATAATTTTTTAATTTTTTTTAAATAAAGTAAACTGGTAGGTTTATGTTTATTTAGTATATTTAGTTTATTTTTTATTTATTTTAGTTTACTTTATTTTTATTTTTATTTAGGTTTATTTTTTAATTTTTATTTGCTTTAGTTTATTTATTTTAATTTTATTTATTATAGTTTAGGTTTTTTATTTTAGTTTATTTCTTAGGTTTAGGTTTATGTTTAGGTTTATTTTTTGGTTGAGTTATAGTTTTATTTTATTTTTTAGGTTTAGGTTTTATTTTTTATTTTTAGGTTTAGGTTAGGTTTTATTTTTAATTTTTTAGGTTTAGGTTTTGGTTTTATTTCTTATTTTAGGTTTAGGTTTAGGTTTATTTTGGTTGAGTTTTAGTTTTTTTATTTTTTAGGTTTTAGTTTTATTTTAATTTTAGGTTTAGGTTTAGGTTTTTTATTTTAATTTTAGGTTTAGGTTTTGGTTTTTTATTCATGTTTTTTAGGTTTTATTTCTAGTTTAGGTTTAAGTTTATTTTAGTTTAGGTTAGGTTTAGGTTCTTAGGTTTTATTTTAGTTTATTTATTTTTTATTTTAGTTAAAATTTAGATTTATTTATTTATTTATTTTAGGTTTAGCTTTTTTTTTGTTTAAGGTTTAGGTTTTATTCTTTATTTATTTTTATGTTTTATCTTTAGGTTTATTTTTTCGTTTAGGTTTTTATTTCATTTTTATTTTATTTTATTTTAGGCTTAGTTTTTATTTTATTTAGGTTTTCTATTTTTATTTTAGTTTAGGTTTTTATTTATTTTATTTTAGTTTTTTTATTTTATTTTTTTAGCTTTAGGTTTATATTTAGGTTTAAGTTTTATTTTATTTATTTTATTTTATTTTGGTTTAGGTTTTTTATTTATTTTATTTTTAGGTTTTATTTAGTTTAGGTTTAGGTTTTATCTTTTAGTTTAGGTTTTAGAGTTTAGGGATTAGGGTTTGGGGTTTATGGTTTAGTGTTTGAGTTTAAGGTTTAGGGTTTAGGGTTAAGGATTAGTGTTTAGGGTTTGGGGTTTAGGGTTTAAGGTTTAGGGTTTAGGGTTGGTTTTAGTTTATAGTTTAAGGTCATTTTTTTTATAGAGAATAAATTGATTCAACATTTCTTCTTTTGATTTCATCAACAAAGTAACACACTAAGTTTTCTTAGACATAAGCGATGACATAGATAAAAAATGAGCACGCATAGACCAAATCAAAAACCCTAGATAACAAGAACTGTCTCTACTGTAAAGACACATTTCCATAAGAAGCAGATCGGATCGGGCATTTTTCAATTTCTCTAGTTCCCATCAGGACCACCCCAGCCTCTCGAGTGGCAGGGTCCACCATCATATCACCGATCTCTCCCTTCACCATTGCCATGGCTATAACCTCCATCACTCCTCCCGCTTCTATAATCACCAGTACTTCGACCATCACCTCCATATCCACTAGCACCTCTAGATCCCCCACAACCACTGTGATAACCTCCACCTCCGCCTTCGCCTCCACCGCCAGATCTAGACTGAGCTTTGTTTATGGTGATATTCCTACCATCAAGGTTCTACCTATTCTTAAGGTTTATGTTTAGGTTTAGGTAGGGTAGGTTTATTTTAAATTTTTTAATTACTTTAAGTTTAGGTTTAAGATTTGGGGTTTGGTTTAGAGTTAGGTTTAGGGTTTAGGTTTAGGGTTTAGGGTTTTGGGTTTAGGGTTTTAGGATTTATGCTTTTAGGGTTTATGGTTTAGGGTTAGGGTTTAGGATTTACTATTTAGGCTTGAGGGTTTAGGATTTATAGGGTTTAGGGTCAGTTTAGTGTTTAGAGTTTAGGGTTTAGAGTTTAGGGTTTAGGTTTTTATAGTTTAGAGTTTAGGTTTGGTTTTAGGTTTAGGGTTTTATGGTTTAATGTTTAGGGTTGCAGCTTAGGGTTTAGGATTTAGTTATATAGTTTTGGTTTAGGGTGAGTTTTATTTTATTTACTTATTTATTTATTTTAAAATTAAATAAACTTGTTAGTTTATTTAGTTTATTTTCTTATTTATTTTAGTTTATTTTATTTCATTTATTTATTTTTATCTTTTATTTAGTTTAGATTATTTATTTTATGTTTATTTATTTTAGTTTAGGTTTTCTATTTTAGTTTATTTTATGTTTAGGTTAGGTTTAGGTTTATTTTTTTAGTTTAGTTTTATTTTTATTTTATTTTTTAAGTTTTGGTTTCATTTTTTATTTTTGGTTTAAGTTTAGGTTTTAGGTTTTTATTTTAGGATTATTTTTAGGTTTTATTTTTTAGTTTAAGTATAAGTTTATTTTTAGTTTGTTTTATTTTATTTAGTTTAGGTTTAGTTTAGGTTTTGTTTTATTTTAGTTTAGTTTATTTTAGTTTAGGTTTATGTTTATTGTATTTTATTTTAGGTTTAGATTTTTTTTAGATTAGAGTTTAGGTTTTATAATTTATTTATTTTAGGTTTTTTTTATTTAGTTTTATTTTATTTTATTTTAGGTTTATTTTATTTTTATTTTAGGTTTTAGTTTTATAGTTTATTTAGGTTTTTTTTGTTTAGTTTAGATTTTTTATTTTATTATATTTTAGTTTCTTTTTTTTTATTTTATATTTTTAGGTTTTTATGGTTATGGTTTAATTTTAGGTTTTAGTTTTAATTTATTTTATTTTGGCTTATGTTTATTTATTTATTTTATTTGTATGTTTTATTTAGTTTAGGTTTTAGCTTTTTTTTTTAGGGTTTAGGGTATTTTTAGGGAAATTAAGGGAATTTTATTACCACAAAGAAAAAGTACAAAGTCCTTAGAGGGGTAAATCTCAAAACAAATGCTCAAAGAACCACAATAGTAAAAGCAAAATCAAATTAGCAACACAGCTGATCCGTGTGTGCAACAACAACATCCACTAGGTCCTTTTGATACTAGCAAGACCCTGCAAGATTCTCCTAACCTATAAAAGAAATCTGCAACATACTAATGAAAGCATGAGCACAATTAAACAAACATAAAGAGTATGAGCAAAGAAAAGGAGCAAAGTAAAGAAAAGGCTTAGACTCAACTGCAATAATCTCAAGGAGCAACACTATATGTAAGCATCTAAACTTCCGAAGAAGGGTTGCAATTACATATAGTGCTACAAGCCAAAAGATGATAGAAAGGGAAACATCAAGGACATCATTGCCAACATACCTCTTATAGCCCATCATCCAAAGTCCATCATCTTGCAAGGCTACAAACTCCAACCAGCAAACATAAATAGCCAACCACAAAGCCACCAAAATAAATAAGCCCAATAAGGTAAAATCAACCAACCATCGGGGACAATAGTAGTACAAGAGGAACACCACCAAAGCCACCACCAAAGAGGAATAACAACATCAAATGGAGCAAGCATCATGACCTTAACAACACAAAATAGAAAAAACCAAGACCAAAAAGAAAAAACACAAGAGCTCATGTCTTCCACAAGCAAACAAGAAAGGCAGTAGGGCTGTCACCCAAACCAGAAAAGGAAAGAAGCAACAGCTAAGAGAGCAAAACCATAACAGGAGTAGGCCAACTAGTATGTCACTAATAGAGTAGGAAAGAAAGGTAGAAATAGCCACCCATCCAACCAACCTAGCTAGCCAAAATAGCCAACCAACCTAGCCAGCCAACATAGCCTCCCAGCCAACCACCACAATAGTAGAAATCCAAATCAGTGAAAAGAGCAATAGCATCCATCATGCCAAAACCACCCAAGATCACCAGGAAAAGGGTAGAAGCAAACATCAACATCCACAAAACCCAACCAAAGCAATAGAAATTATTATCCATGTGAGGTGAATAGAGCCAAAAATAAAATGGAGCAAGACCAAGTAAGATGACTAAAATCCATCCATCGAGTAGCAACAATACAACAGGAACACCACCAAAGCCAATAGGAAAAAGGAGGAGAAATATCAATGAGTGCAAGCATTATAACCACAACCATGTTAGAAGAATACACAAATCCAAGTCACGGATCCCAAACAAAAACAACAATACTAAAAAACCATTAACCAACCAACCCAAAATAACAACAAAAATGAAAGCAGCTGCAGCCAAGAGAGGAAAACCATTACAGGAAGAGGCCGAAACCACAACCAAAAGAAATAAACCCAAACCAGCAAAACCGACTATCAAAACCCAATCCACAAAAAAAGAAGAAATAATAATCAACAAATAACCTCCACCTTGCCAAATCAATCCAAAATTAGAACACCAACAGCCCTTTGATCTCGCCACCAATGAAAGCGGATAAACTAGCCAACAGCCAATAACAACCAACCACCAACCAACCAGCCATCCAACATGACCACCTAGCCTACCCAGCCAACCACCGTAGCAGTAGAAAATCCAACACACTTAAGGATTCAACCAGCCCAAAGATATGGAAAACCCCATACAGAAAATAGTAAGAAAAGCAACCACCTAAATCAATGTCACCAAAAATAACCAAGTAGTAATAATCACCCATCCAGGAAAACAATACCACCAAAAAAACAAAACAACCTAGGAAAAAATAGGAACCACTAGGTAGCAACCACTGTGCCAACCCAAAACAAGAGCTCAAAATAAATAGCATAGCCTAAGAGTGAAAATAAGCAAATGGACATAACCCAAAGAGGGTTTAATAAGGGGAAACCAAAAGCAATGGCTCATCAAAAACCAACAGAAAAAACCAAGCCAAAAAATTATAATATGAGATAAAGTAATCGTTATCCAGATTGACCAATCCCTAAAATGTTTAGGAAAATTTGATTATCAAAATGAAAAATCAATTAAGTTGGCACCTAAAGTATCCAAGAAATCAGCACAAGCATTACCTTCATGAAGGATATGGGAAATTTTATACCAAACTTAAAAAAAGATTTTAGTGTGATTGAGAAGATAAAATAAATCAACATTTCTGTCTATTAAAGTTTAGCATGTCAAGAACCAAGAGTGCATCAACTTCAATTCAGATGTTGAGGAAATCTTTGTTCAAACAAATTTCAATAGCTTTATTAATAGCCATAAGCTTAGCATAGATAACAGAACTAGCTTTGAGAAGATAGGAAAAAGAACAAATGACAGTGCCTTTAGAATCTCTAAGAATACCACCATAGCCATATTTATTGGAAGCAACAAAACCATCAGTATTCACTTTAATCAAATTTTCTTTGGGTTTGATCCAATGGATAATCCTAGCTTTTTTATAAGAGTCAACATCGGTAGAATGATACCCAATTTTTTAGCCACAAATTTATAGCCTCTAAAATGAATATTAAATAAGATTGGCATTAAATAGAGCATGAATTATTTCCTTTAGTTCTAGCCAGGATCCTATGGATCATAGGAATACCATGATATTTAACATCATTTTTGTCCATCCAAATCAACAAGATAAGGGTAATAGCAACTAGATCTTTGATATGACCTTTCAGTTTTTTTTGGAAATAGACTTCAAGAAGTTGATATATAGAAAGAAAGCCATGAAAGTAGTTGGTATAAAATAAATCATCTTACCATAACCATAATTTAGAAGTAACACCATTGACAAAAACATGATTAACATTTTCAATATGAAAGCAATAATAGCACTTTGAAGGCAAATAAAACCCTTTATTCAGAAAAAAGACCACAAAATAAAGTTATTCAAAATCCTCCAAGCTAAAACTAAATAAGAAATGTGAATGATATTGTTCTAAAGTTTAATGAAAATATTAGAGGAGTTTTGTTTATCTCTAATAAAATTCCAAATTTCTTTAAGAACAAAATCACCATTGTTAGAAAACTTAAAGAGAATTTGGTCAGGTTTGTTAGAGAAAATAAGGATAATTCTAAAGTTATCTAAAAGAGAAATAAAGATATGATTCTCAAGTTTTTTTTATTCCAAGTGTTATTATTGTAGAAAGAGTTAACTTTAATAGCTGCAGTAGAGTGGAAAGATAAAAGGGAGTCAATGGAGCCATTGTCAATCCAATTGTCTTGCCAATAGAAAGAACTTGAATGAATACCCCAAGATATTATGGGTTTAGCAACCCTTTTAATGGAGCAAATCCTTTTTCAAACTAGAGAGTCACCAACTTTATAAGCATAGATAAGAGGGTGTTTACCATGGTAATATGTTCATCATAAAATTAGCCCAAAGGATAACATTCTTTCTAAAATTCCAATAGTGCTTATGAGAGAAGGCAATAATAGCTTCACGAATCGGTTTGCAACCGAGATAACCTTCACCCAAGAGACCACAACATTTATGCCACAAAGTCCAATGCATTCTTTTAGTAGAATTATTGGATCCCCAAAAAAATTTATTAAGCAAGCAATCAATTTTGATAAGTGTAGCATTAGTGTGGATAACAGTTTGAATTAAATAAAGAGGCATTGAATTGAGAGTGCTTTTAAGAATAGTGAGTCTACCACCAAAGGAAAGTAAATGAAATTCCTAAATAAAAATTTTATTTAAAATTGTTTGAATTAACTCATCCAAAAGATGGGGTCATTTTGGACCTTTACAAGAGGTGCACCCAAGTACTTAAGAGGAAGGTGTTGATGTTTAAAGTTAGTGATATGTAGGATCTGATTAATTTTATTATTGGAGATGCTTGAAGAAGTAATAAAATAGATTTTGTTATCATTGATAGATAGACCACTTTCTACCAAATTTATTTATAAAAATATTGAGATTCTTGATATGATGAATAGAAGCATTGCAGAAAATAATGAAATCATATGCAAGCTTAAATGAGAAATAGGAAGACCACCAAGAGTTTTGTAATACATACTAGGATTGTTTAATAATAGATCATTGATGCTCTAGATAACTAGTACTCAACAACAATAATAAATAAGGTAGGAGATAGAGGATCCCCTTGTCTTAGGCCATGGGAAGAAGAAAAGAAGCCCAAGGCTTCCTCAATTAAGGAAAATAGAAAACTAGGCATTATTAATATAATTTTAAAAAAGAAAGATAAATTTATGAGAAAACCCAAATAAATTTAGAATATGGATAAGGGAATCCCAAGAGATATTGTCAAAAGCTTTGGTAATATATAATTTGAACAAAATGTTACCACCTCTAGTCTTAGCATCTAAATCATGAATTAATTCTTGAGCAAGCAGAATATTATCAAAAATAGATCTACCTCTAACAAAACTAGTTTGGTTTATATAGATAATCCTATGAAGTAAAGGACGAGCCTTGGTTAGAATTTTGGAAATCAACATATTGAAGAAGGTGCAAAGACTAATAGGTCTAAAATCACTCTAATATTCTGGATTATCTTTCTTAGGTATGAGAACAATAGAAGTAATAAAAAATATCTACGAAAAGGTGTACCATTTAAAACAACCACCTCAACCAAATCATTTTAATAATCAACCAACATTTTGAAAAAATTGGGTAGTGAAACCCTCCGGACCAATAGAATCTATGTTCATGCTATTAAGAACTTTAAAATTTCCTCTTCATTAGCTACAATAGTAAGCAAATCATTTTCATTATTATTTATAGAAGGAATCTAGTGTGATTTAAAATAACTTCATAAGAGAAACTCTTATTAAGCATATTTCTAAAGTAATTATTGGAATCTTTAATATCATTATTCTCCGTAATCCATTCTCCATTACCATCTTTAATTTTTTGAATATTATTTAAAGTTCTCTTTTTATTAACTAAAGCATGAAAATATCTAGTATTTATGTCACCATCCATAATATGCTTGTTAGTAGCTTTTTGCTCCAATAAGCCTCTTCCATATGTTGAAAATTAATAAGTTTATTTTTTGCCTTAGTCAAGTCCTTAATCTTAGTAGGATCAGACATAATAGAGACTTCAAGATCACAAACTAATTTTTCCATTTTGTTGACATTCACAAAAAGGTTTTTAAAATAATACTTGTTCCACCAACCCAAATTTTGTCTAAGTCTTTTAAGCTTAAACCATAATATATTCATCCCCATAATCAATTGTAGGATGTAAGGGAGTTTTCCAATTGTTAGCCACAACTTTAAAGAAATCAATATGCTGAATCCACATGTTTTGAAATCTAAAATGAGAGAAACTTTTTAATCTATTAGAGTTATCTTTAATAGAAATCAAAAGAGGAGCATGATCCAATAAGGTTCTGCTTAAATTATCGACATAAGTACTAGGCCATTGAGTAATCCAATGAGTATTAAAAAGAATCTGGTCCAACCTTTGCCAAAGTTTAGAGTTTTACCAAGTAAAATTTGAACCCTTAAAGCCAATATCAATCAAATTGCAATTAAGGATCATATTGGAAAATTCTTCCATGGAATGAATATTAGGAGAGCAATCACCGGTTTATTCAGAAGAGAATAAAATAGTATTGAAATCTCCACCAACAAACCAAGGTTTATTGATAGGTAGCTTTTTCAAATTTTCCCAAAGAAGATTTCTACCAGATCTATTCCAAGATGCATAGATAAAAGAGCCCAAAACACAATAGTCACCATAAGATATTTTAGCATTGACAACTTGTTGAAAATCATCAAGAATAGAAACCTCCATAAAATTATTCCAAAAACACCAAATTTTGTTGCTAACATTAGAGAAAAATTTATTGAAATCAATCATTCTAGCAACATGGTTAATTTTGTTTGCATGAATAAGAGGCTCAAAAATAATAAGTAAATAAATATTATGAATATGACAAAGATTTCTAATACAGTTATGAATACAAAGGGTGTCAATCCCTCTAACATTCCATACAAGAAAATTAAATGTAAGGAAATAAAAAAGGGGTTAAGAAAAGGTTAATTAAGAGAGGAGAAGGAGGCCACAGTGGATCTAGTGTTTTTGGACAGTTTGGGAGGGAAGTTTTTATCATTTTTTTTCTTTTTAGCATGATAAGTTTGGAAACCATTTCCTTTTACCATAGAATCATCATCCGAGAAGGATTTAGCAATATTTGTCATAGATTTTAGGGAAGTCTCTATATAAAAGTGAGTTCTCCTTCTTCCAAGCCATTAGAATGTATTAAAAGCAAATTAGAATTTATTAAAGCAAATGAGCGGGTATAACAAGGGGAGCTGAAATATATTTATTAAGAAGGCAAGTGTAAACATCTAGACATTGTTCTTCAATACCAGATTATTAGAAAAAACCAAATGTTTTGAGAATTTAAATCATCTGAACTAAAGTAAAGTCGGTTTTTCAAACCGAATATCATGAGAAATAAAAGCCATATTCTCCATTGAATTCAATGACATAACATTGATATCCTCATTAATATTTTCAATTAAAGTTTTATTTTTATCAATCAAAATAGGTAAGGATGCGAAAATCAACTTAGAAGAAAAAGAATCATCATCCAAAATTTTAAAGAAATTATTATTTTTCACATTAGAAACCTTCAATTGCACAAATGAAATAAGAGGCAAAATAACATTATTAGGAACATTCAATGAATAGTGGTCAGCCTAAGGTTTTTTAATTAACTTTTTAATATTTAATAGTGGTCAGCCTAGGGTTTAGAATAATAGTTTCTCTAATAGAAATTATCTTTTCTAGGTGAGGATGTAGAATGAAACATTCAAAATTATTGTGCCTATGGATTTTACAATGAGAACAAAAGACAAGAAAATTTTCAAAATCAACTTTCTACATATAACCATAATTTTTAGATCCCAACCAGACTTCTTTGGGGTGTTTCTTGGTAATGTCCAATTCAACAAGGATTCTAGCCACAGAAGGTCAAGATTTGAGTCGTCGATCAATGTACATAATAGTTGACCAAATAAAGCACCCACAACAAAAGAAATTAATAATTAATGAAACAATTTTGCATATTAGGGAGAGAAGTTCAAACTAATGATTGGGGATTCTTTCCTAATATTAAATAGTGGAATCCATTTCAAAACCTCATTTGCAATTGAAAACAAAATAAGAACGATGAGTAAAAACATGTTAGTAATCCAAATCATTCATTAATTGAATGAAAATGTGGAGCGGATCAATTAAACCAATTGTAAAAGCACCTAAAAGTTTTAGACTATGAAAGAAAGAGAGAATGTTTTCCGGATTCATCCTACGAAGAGTAAACTTTCTAACCAAAGTGAATTCAAATGGCTTAGCAAGCTTTTCCACAATCGAGAGCACAGCCACGGCATGCCTCAAAAGTAACAAGTTCTAGGGACTCACCTGAATAGTTATCCTTACTAGTGAGGATGTCTTTGAATGATTTTGATGCAACCAAAGCAGTAGTTGATGCCCTAGTATGATCCATTGGATCCATCAGTTTCCCCCATGGAATCATGGGGAAGACGCCAAGCCATGGTGTCACTCCAACTAAAACATGAAAGCAACCAGTGGCCATTAATTCTAGAAGGAATCGAACGAGAATTATGCAAAATAGCTGTCAAGTAGCAGCCAAAAAGTCAAAAATGAGAGGGGAAAAGGGGAATTGCCAGAGCACGAGGTCGAGGGCTCAGCAAATGGTGGGTTAATGTTTAGGTTTTTATTTTTTCAGATTAGTTTATGTTTTATTTTTTAGTTTATTTTATGTTTATTTCATTTTAATTTTAGGATTCAGGGTTTAGGGTTTAGGTTTTAGGGTTTAGGATTTTGGGTTTAGAGTTTAGGGTTTAAGATTTTAGGGTTTAGGTTTATGGTTTAGGGTTTAGGTTTAGGGGTTTAAGGTTTTGTTTTTTTAACAGAATAAATTCAAATTCAACATTTCTTCTTTCGATTTCATCAACCAAGTAACACACTATTGACCTCACTTTTGGAGTGAGTTCTCAACCTCCTCTTCTTAAACCTAGAATCTTCTAGACACTAAGGTTTGTAGTCATAAGACACTTTTAGAGATTAGGTGAACACTTGACCTAAGCTTAGAGACTTAGAAGGGTTAATCATGATTAGGCCATGCCTTAGGGATTTAGGAAAATCACCTACCTTATAGCCTAAACCCAATCGATGTACACCTTCTTAAATTTAATTCAAATCCAAATTTCCAACCAAACCTTAAACTCAATTTCAAATCCAAATCGAAGTCCAAAGTCAATTCCAAATGATTGAAACCTAAGATCAAATCCAATCTTGAAATCTTTCTCAAGCCCTTTAATCAACCTTCATGAACTTAGCTAAATTTCCATCCATTTCAATCCAAACCAATTGATTTTCTTATAAATAAATTGTACCTTCAATTATCTTCTCAAATATAAATGAAATATAAATTCAAATAGCCAAAACCAAATCTAAAATCAAATTGAAACCCAATTTAAACCCTTTAAGCCATTTCCTTCAACATGGCCAAAACCCATCTAAATTCAAAATCAATGGATTTTCTTTGAATCAATCATTCCTTCAATCATCTATCTAAATATAAATGAAACTACAATCATCCAAGTCAAACCAAAATCAACCCAAGTCAAACCCAACCCCAGCATTTGACTTGAAATATTCAAATGAACCAAAACTCATTTGAATCTAAACCAATTGCAATTGAATTTATATATCAATCTCAAATCTATATATAAACTCAACTAAATCAAACTCAACCCAAAATCAAGCCAACTAAATCCAATTGGTTCACTTGACCCAAAGTGGCCAATTTGACCTACAACCAAAATCCAATTCAATCCAAATCAAAGTGAATTAAGCTAATCCAAACTTCATATCATGATTGTTGATCACCTGGATGATTAATTGATATAAATTGGGTCAAACCAAGTCAACCTAGCCCATTGACCAAGTCAACCCTTGCGATATGAACCCAAACTAGCCAAATTGCAATTTAGGCCAAATCCTTTGAAACTAATGATTCAAATCAACCCAAAATCAACATTTAAGCATGACTTGACCTTCAATTGAGCCAAACCTAGCCCAGTTGGCCCTCTTGATCCATGTTGACCCAAATTGACATAAATGGTCAAATTAAACTAAACCAAATTAAATCAAACCAAACCATACAATCCTCTCCAAATAGTTATATTAACTTGACATAACCCTTAGTTTGACCTAATTTGACCAATTGAGTAACCTAACCCATTTTGACCTAATTTGACCCAAATGGGTCAAATTGTGCCAAACTTAATCAAATGAACTCCAAATAACATGATATTTGGAACTCACTTTTGACTCATTTCAAATCTACCCAAATTAAATTCAATATGAAATGAACACTATATGGGCTAAGGGTATCACATAAGACAAAAAACCCATGTAAATGGTCATTTCTCTTCCTTGGCCACTTAACACTCATCCATTGGTCCACCTAGGCTCCAAGGACCTTGTCCAACTGACCCAAGAGGTGGTTGGGTCAGCCATGACTTACTGGGAGGTGAAATCACCTCCCCTCCCCCATTAGAACCCTTGGCATGAAGGACCTCCACTTCCCTTTGCTAGGAAACCCACTTATCCTTCATAGAAACCACCTCCCATGCCTTAGCCTACCAAATTAATCCACCTAAGGAGAATCCCAACCACCCCAAGCCAAGGACACCCACTTGGAGCCAAAAATCACCATGTATGAGGTGTTTTTCGGCCATTGTAAGGAGACAAAAAGTAAAAAGGAAAAACTCTTCCTTATTGACTCATTTCACTCTTCTAGAGCTCTCAAACTAACTAGTAATGATTCTCCTTAATTTTTGGGCAAAAGGCATCAAAATCAAGTGGATTTTGCTGAGGAAGTGGAGGCCATTGGTGGATACATTATTTTGAAGTGAAGTAAGAGCCCAAACCCATTTCAAAGCTTCTTCTTGCACTCAGGAGCACACTCGGATCATCACCACCATCAAAAATCATCCTCGGAGATAATTTTAGAAATTGTAGCTCACATTAGGTTCTTTATTTGTGATAGTTTTGGTCAATTTTAGAATTTCCTTTAGATTACCCTTGCATTTTTTTTATTTTAAATCATCCCCATGCATTTGGAGTGATTTTTGGCAAAGATTGCTAAAAAATTATGCCTAAAATGAAGTTTTTCGTTCAATGATTTCACAAGAATCTTAAAAATCCTACCCAAAATTGTGCTCCGTCTTCCTCTTCTGTTGGATCGCCTCCAGGCCCAATCTCTATTTAGGGAGATGGATGTCTTAGATCGTGCGGATCACATTGCTTTGATGGGCAAATTACATGGCTCTGATCATGCAAATCATGCGTATCGATTTGGACTGTTCAATCTATGATTGGACTGTCGGATCCGATCCGCACATCCTTGTCTGCATTTCTCGCTGAGGCAGACATTATCCAGCTGCATGTGGTCCATGTGTGGATTGGGTTAAGTAATAAATTAAGGTTTTCTACTTTTAAAATTACTTTAAAACACTTGAAACTTCAAAATTCATAAAATAAAATACTTAACTAAAAATTTCAAATATGGGTTTGTTAGATTTGTCTTTACGAGAGGAATCCAATGAAGCCAAAAGCCAAAATTTTACTAAATATTTTGAGCTTAATTTAAGTTTTAGGTAAAATAAAATTGTTTTAATTAAATCAAATATAGAAATCAGATTGATTTGAAATATTTAGAGATTAAAATTGTGCTTAAAGTCTACCTACCAAAAAAAATTCAAGTCAAAAGGAATCGATTGGGAGATATTGCATTTTCAAGTTCAAATAGTTTAAATAAAATAATGGACATTATAAAATTATGGAAAATCATTTAAATCAACTAAAACTTTGAAAATTATAACAAATCATAGAAAAATCATAAAAATGCAAGTAAATATTTATTTTGAAGTTATTTTAGAGGAGATTCAATTAAAATTCATCCTAGTTAATTTTGAACAATAATTAAGGCTTAATTATGGTTTAATTGAAAAGGTAATTAGCTTAATTACTTTATAATTATCTAAGTAATTATTCACAAACTTTTTGAGGTTGATTAATGGGATGACTCTGCCTCCCATAATTTTTTTGGGATTTATTGCTTAGTCAATTAGGGAAATTGGTTGTCTTAACCTAAATTACCAATTAATTAAATAATTAATATTCTAAATAGATACAAAATCATTAAGCTTAAAGTTAATCATTGTGATATAGTGAATGGGTATGGATAATGAGATTGAGACCTCTTTCCCAATCTTTTTCGTAAGTCCATTTCACTTGAATGGAAATTAATTAATTTGGGATTAATTCATGGTTTAATTCATTAATTAAGTTTCTTAATTAATCAATTTAATACTAT
This sequence comes from Cymbidium sinense, assembly GCA_021442155.1. Lineage (NCBI taxonomy): Eukaryota > Viridiplantae > Streptophyta > Magnoliopsida > Asparagales > Orchidaceae > Cymbidium > Cymbidium sinense. The sequence continues at coordinate 143,025,471 of CM038222.1, forward strand.
AATCACATGGAATCTAATCAATTCATTGGTAGATCTTTAGGTATTCAATATCCTAAAGGCATTTAAGGAAATTATGGTTAACCCACATAAAACCATGAAGAACTTAATTAAGTTTCTTAACTTAATTAATCACTAATTGTGAGCCAATTGCATTAGGCCTCTTTCATTTCTTAGGTTCATTGCTTATTTAATTTGCAATGTATGTACATATCATGTTGGATCATAATTACTTGGTTAATTAATTAAACAAGGCAACATAGGTAGGGCTAATTAAATTAATGCAGTAAAACCTAATTTCACATAAAATCAACTTAATTACTTTTCATTAAACCAAATTAAATCATAAACATGAGAATGGGTTAGGATCAGTAAACTTTCCATCATTTCTTGAAACCAAATCAAATATTAAAATTGATAATGCCTTGGTTTTCTTTAAATACTTTTATTTGATTTGATCATCCTTAGGAATTAATTTAATTGAATGAAATCACATGTTTATGCTTATTCATTTTTTTTCAATAATGTTAAATGTTGTATGTCATTTAAAATCATACATTCATTCATTTTTTCAAAATTAATTAAACAAATGGTTTTCCTTAATGTCAATCTTGCATGTGTTAATTAATTTGCATTGTGTTGTCTCACTATGCAGAATATTAGATCCTTTTTTCATAATTTGAAGCTCTCTAGTATTTTCATGTTGGATTGATAGACTCTCACCATGTTTTGATTCGGCTTTCAAATGATTTAGATTATTCTTGGGTTTTCTCTAATGATCATATTTTGTGTTCAACTATCAGATGCGTTTGTTGAAATGGACGCTATCTTTTGATATTAAGGAGGAGTCTCCTATTGTTCCTATCTGGATTTCTCTTCCCAATTTATGTGTTCATTTATTTAAACCTGAATTCCTCTTTATCGTGGGTGGTTTGTTTGGTCTCCCAAGTGGACCGCAATTATAACTCAGGCCATCTGCTTTCTGGATACTAGTTAAGTTGGATATATCTAAAAAATACCCAAAGAAAATTTGGCTAGGATCAAAGAAATATGGATATATATAAAAAGTGGATTTCAAAATTTCCCTATTTTTGTTCTCATTGCAAAATTCATGGCCATGGGATTTCAGATTGCTTTGTGGTCCATCCACACCTTAAGAAAAGTTTTGCTCCTAAGTCAGATCCTTCTCTTAAGGCTCCATTGGTTAAACTACAAAACATTGTTTTATCGATATCTCCTTACTTGAATATGAGGGCCATTACCTTGTGCTTCTATTCCTCAATCAATATTTCTATGTCAGTAGGATGGCACACTAGCTAACAAGGATGTTGTCCCTTCGAATGAGATTTCCCATTTGAACCACAATAATAAAGATAATAATGTAACTAATAATAGTTTTGCTAAACTTATGAATGCTGACCCTCTATCAAATGACTCTACTCTAGTCTCTTTGCCACCTTTAGTTAAAGAAAATGTGATTCCTCATGAAGGAATGGCTAGTGTGCAATATTTGGAGAATGCTTCTACTCTTATTTTAGGTACATGTGCTTTAGCTGGCTCTAATCCTTCTTGTGCTTTTTCATCCAACTTTGAACAATTCTTTGTCTGGATTTACAACAAAATTATGAATTGGAAGAAGGTGAACTGCCTATTGCTATTTTCAATTTTCCTTTTTCCAAGAAATTCTCTAATCAATCCTATCAGATGGTGATGCTATGGATATGGCCAATAAATTTCAGAGAGTTTTGAGAAAGAAAAATAAAACTTCCAAAACTAGACTTCCTAACTTTGCCAGAGTTACTAGATCTGGCTCCTCTGCCCAAAAATAAATGGACTCATTTCTTATCTAGAATGTGAAAGGGATTGCCATCTCTCTAGAAATAGAATTAGTAATTTAGTTTGCTCTCATAACATTTCCTTTTGGCTATTTTGGAACCCTTTATTCTTCCCTCTAACATTGCCTCTATTACTAGAATGATTGGTTTTAGTAATTTGTTTACTAATTGAGCAATAAAATTTGGATTTTATGGAATAGTTCATTTATTTTACAAGTTATACATGATTTACCCCAGGTTGTAAATGTTAAAATCACTTACGAAAATTGGTGTTTCTTTGGATCTTTTGTCTATGCCTCTTGTACTAAGAATGGTAGAAGGCTTTTGTGGGAAGATCTAGTTAGTTTCTTCCTCTGGAATGCTCCTTGGTTTGTGGGGACTTTAACATTATATCTTCCTCTTACGAATGAGTTTGGTGTAATGTTCCAACTTATTTTCCATGGAGGAATTCAACAACATGATCCTTGGTTGTCAACTTACTGATATTGGATTTGTTGGGTCTCATTTCACATGGAATAATCATAGACTTTGGCAAAGATTAGATAGGTCAATATGTGGATCAACCTTTTGCTATTACTTCTAATCTCAAGAGAACCCTATCAAACCATTCTCCCATGCTGATAATTGTAAATGTTAATGTTACTAAACCCTCTTCTCATATCCCTTTCTGATTTCAAAATATGTGGCTTATGGATGATAGATTTATGGATGTGGTTGCTAGCAATTGGAGTGAACCTCTCCATCTTGATGATGCTAATTTCAGATGACAAGATTGTGGTTCAAATTAAAAAGGCTTAAACCATGTCTTAATTGGTGGAATAAACACTATCTCAAAAACTTTTTTGCTAATATCAAAGAATTAGAACATGAGGTTATAGCTTTAGAAGACATTACTGTTAATGATCCATCTAAAAACTTCATATTAACTCAAGCCAAAAATAGGTTAACATGCTTCCAAGACACGGAGGAGACCTATTGGTGGCAAAAAGCATCTATAAAATGGATATCTAATGGTGATTGAAATACCAAATATTTTCATGACATGGTTAAAAAGAAAAAGGTGTTAAATAATATTAAAAAAATTAAAACTAATGATGATATCTGGTGTACTGATAATAAAGAGCTTACTGATTCTGGCATTTCTTTATTTACTGAGTTAATTAATAAAAATGTGGCTTATGATGTGATTTTCTTGCCTAAAGTTATTCTTAATCTCATTTCTGATGAAGATAACAATATGCTTATTTCATTACCCTTTGAATCCGAAATTGCTAACATTTTGCAAAATATGAATACAGATTCTTTGGCTGGTCTTGATTGATTTACCACCTTATTTTTTTAAAAAATGCTGGTATATCATTAAAGAAGATTTGTTTAATGTTGTACTTGATTTTTTCAAAGGAAGTATCCTCCTCAAATATTTTGCTAGCACTTCCATTATTCTAATCCCTAAAATAGAAAATCCTAAACTTTGGAGTCATTTTAGGCTAATTAGCCTCCTCCTTTTTTTTTAATAAACTCATCTCTAAGATTCGATAAAAGATTAAGTATTCTACTTCCTAAAATTATCTCCTCAACCAAACGGCTTTGTTAAAGGGCATTCTATTTCGATAATGTTCTTTAGCTCAAGAGATGATCCAAGAATTAAATGCCAAAGTTCATAGTGGTAACTTTCTTTTGGTCATTTCCAAAGCTTATGATAACATTGGTTGGGCTTTCCTATATAAAATTTTGGCTCTATTTGGATTTTCAAGTCAATTTATTACTTTAATTAAGAATGGTATTGAGAATTCTTAGTTTTCTTTACTTATTAATGGTGAAGTTCATGGATTTTTCTCTTCTTCTCACGAGCTAAGATAAGGGGATCCTCTTTCTCCTATTTTTTCTCATTATTACTATGGAATATATCTTTAGAAGTATTGAACAGATGTTTTGTAAAATGCCTACAATGTATTACAAAACTAGGGATGGCTTTCCCATTTCCCACCTAAGCTTTGCTTATGATTTCATTATATTTTTTAATGGCTCTACTCTTTACATTAAAAATTTATGTAAGTTCCTTACTCTGTTTGGTAGGGAAAGTGGTTTGAAGATTAATCCTGAAAAAATGGTTTTATCTCTAGCTCTTCTATTTCTTTATATAGGATTACTGCTATTAAGAATATTATGGGCTATGCACATCAAACCCTGCCTATCAAGTATTTGGGCACTTCTTTATATGGAGGAATAAAAATATCTTCCTTATTTGATGAAGTTATTTAGAAAATAAATAAGAAAATTTTCTCTTGGGAGTTCCACTTACTTTCATTTGGTGCTAGACTTATCCTAATCTAAAGTACCCTTTTCTCTTTGCTTTTTGTATCTTTTGTCCACTATTGTGCCTACTTGCTCTATTAGTAAAGGATAAATAGACTTATTAACAAATGTTTTGGGGTTCTACCTCTTTATCCAGGAAAGTTCACCTGGCTAGTTGGCATAACAGTTGTGGGCCTTTTAATGAAGGTGGTTTGGGTTGTAAAACTTTAGAAGACTCCATTAATGTCGTCGAATTTAAGAAACAACCATAGTTAATGATCTCAATTTTTGCTTGCTAAATACTATAAGGGGAAACACCCCCTCATTTGTACTTTCAAACTTGGGACTCACGGTGTGGAAAATACTTTGTAACATCAAGTGAATCGAGAATCTTATCTCTTGGGGTGTGAATTGGCTCCTCTTTCTTTTGGCAAGACAATTGACGGGATAAGGTTCTATTGATTCTTTGCTTAATACTCATTCCACTTGTGAGGCTTAAGGTAATCATTTCATTACAATAATTGGGATGTTGATCAATTAATCTCCTTTGTCCCTAAGGTGATAGTTGACAAAATCCTTATAATTTATCCACTACCTAATAAATCTTACCAAATCCTCTTCAATAATTTCTCCTCTAGAGAATTTGTTTTTAAGGGTGTTTGGCACTCTTTCAGACTTATAACTCAAGAGTCCTTAGTTTTCACTAAAATCTGGAATATCTCTATCCCTACCTCCTTTTCAGTTTTAACTTGGTGCATTCTAAAGCACTACATTCATGTCAATGCTACCCATTTAAAAAATGGTTTCCACCTCCCCTTTAGATGCCAATGTTGCTTTCACATTGAAACTGTGGATCATGTATTTGTGAATGACCCTTTTGCTGTTAAGGTTTGGAGTTGGTATGATAGTATGTTTAAGAGTTCTGATTTCGATAGCTCATTTTATATTATGCAACTTCTTGAATGTTTTTTCTTTTATACTCCTAAAAGCCATGTGAAAGTTTTTCTAGCCACTTCTCTTCTATGGTATATTTGGTTGGAAAGAAATGATGCTAAGCATCATGATATACCTATGAACTCTCATCATATTATTGCTCGAGCCAAATGTAAAACTATGTCTCTTTGTAAAGCTGACCTTCTTACATCCTTTATTTTTAAAGGGTACAAATATATGGCCTTGAACTTTGGGATTAATCTTCCTTCTTATGGTATTACTCCTAACTATAAAATTATATACTAGATGAAGCCAGATTATCATGTCATTAAGGTTAACACTGATGGCTCGATTTCTAATGGCTTTTATGGTTGTGGGGGGATTTTGAGAGATTATAGTGGTTAGGTTATCTCTGCTTTTGCTGCTCCTTTAGAACCCTGTTCTACATTATTTGCTTAGCTTAAAGGTCTACACTATGGGATTTCTATCTGCTTATAGAAAGGATATCATAAGATTTGGTTTGAAGTTGATGCTCTCCTTCTTCTTGAATTATTAAATTTGGGAGCTCATGGAAATGCTGAAGTGTATTGTTTACTTAATTAGACTAGGAGGCTTCTTGCGAATCTAGATTATCAAATTTCTTATATTTATTGGGAAGGTAAATCTTGTATTAATTTTCTTGCTAATTGTAGAGCAAAGTCCTCCTCTTTGAATCTATCTCCAATGATGATATTCCTTCACTTTTAAGGGAGCTTGTGAATCTTGATAAAACTGGATTGCCTTATGTTAGTAATTTTTAAGCTTTTTTATGATTCATTTTCTTATGGAGATATGGCTTTTTCTTAAGCTTTGGGATCTATTAGCTATCATCTTCATCCTTTGGTGGTTTGGGCTAGTCTTAATTTCTATGATGTTTGCTACTTTTATCCCTTCTACTTTTAATTTTGCATTCTTTACTATGCTTGTAGAGGTGGTTGCTGTAGATGGAGGCTATTGGGATGTGCTTGTCCAATTCTGGGTGTGTTCTTTTCTACCTAGATCTTTCTGCAATCCTTTTTTTATGCTACCCATTTTTAGGTTGGCCATTTTATGGTTTTCCTATTTCTCTAGGACAGTTGGGTTATGCTGATCTTTTTCTTAACTCTCATGGATGAATTAGTAATTTTGCTAATTATGCTCACTATTTCTCGATTTCTTTTTATTTTGATGATTACTGCAGTTCACTGCACGGTTGGGACTTATTTTGGTCTCCTTCTCAAACTATATTTGTTGTTGCTATTTGCTTAGCATTTTGGCTATTTTTCCTTAATATGGTGGATTTCTCTACTGGTTTTTATTATGAGTCATACTATGCTTCATTTCTGGAATGACACTGCCTACCTTCTCCTCTCTGTAAACATTATTTGGTTTGATCAGTATATTTTAATGGATTAACAAGTTATTATGTTCAGCAGGCTGATTATCTCTAGTGGAATCCTGCCTATTTTTCTATTTCTGTCATTTGCCATTTGGTTAGCCTTACTACTTGTGCTTTGAGGTATGTGTTTATCTGCTGGCTATGGTTACTCTTGCCTCTCTTATACCTATTTAATTACTGTCCTATTCAAGCTATTACTAGGTGGCTGTTGTTCCTAATTGGCTTTCATCACTATGGGGGTTTTCTCCCTGCCTTGATGTCTTATATGGGTAGGGGTTTTTTGTTGGATATCCATTCTCATGCTATGGTGGAATACTTAGGTGATGCTTCTTTTTCAAGGGATGGGTGGCATCCCTTTGCCTTGCTGAAGAGTGTTTTTTTTTCATTCTAAAGTGTACTTTATTATTGCTTGGTATGCAGGTATTAAAGATCATAAGATTTTCCTCCAATGGCAGCTGCCTTCACCCAGGTTTATAGGAGATGATGGCTGGGATGACTTCACTCTTATTTTGGCTAGTAGTAGAACTTGTGATGTAACCCTTCCTTTGAAGTTTGGATGCTCATATTTGCAACTTCTCCATTCTACTGTGATAGAGCTTGAGCCTTCTTTCACACACTTCTCTAAATTTCTCACACCTTCACTCATTTTTCAGTTAATATTTCTTTGTATCTCTTTATGTAATTCTAGATATTTAAGTGTGTTTAGTGTTTTTTGCGTTCTTTCTTTGGAGGTGGCAATTACTTCTCTCATTTACTCAAGCTTTCATTATGGTTGTCCTCTTGCTTCTTCTTTATTTTTCTCTTTTCTATCTCTTGCTGTTTTCATTTTGCTTTTCTTTTTCCTTCATTGTTTGGTTGTACTTAGATAGGGGATTCACTCTTTAGGCTAATTGTAGCTCTTCAAGTAGTAGTTCTTGAGTTTATCCCCTCTTAAGGATCTTATAACCCCCCTTTTTTGTAGCAATAAAATTCTCCTACATGGGGTTCCCAAAATAAATACATAGGAGATGCATGTGATTATAGCTTAAATGTATGAAGTGAAGCTCTTTTCCTTTTATTCATGTATTGATTTATGTAAGTTAGAATCTTAATGGGTATATAGGTTGGACATCCCAAGAATACGAGGCTTTAGTTAGCCCTAAGGAGGCCATTTGATTACCTCACTTCCCAAGTTTAACAAAAGCATGTAATTGGTTATGTCTTATATACATGCATGTGTGTATTTAATTAGAGAATAGTAATCCTTCCTTTTTATTAAAAATACATGCATTTTCAATTGTTCAAGTGATTGAATTAATTGATCATGTGATTTGAGCTCTCTTTCTTATGCTCATTCATGTAAATTTCCAGATGGTTTGAATGTTGTGGTATATAGCCTGGACATCTTGGGAATATGAGGCTTTAGCTAGCCCTAAGGAGGTCATTTGATTACCTCGCTTCCCTGGTTAACAATGAGACGTACCTGTTTAATTTTATCCCTATGTATTTTTGCATAAGAATTTAGATAGAGCCTTAAATTAATATGCTAAAAAAATTCAATTAGAGGGGAAATATAAAGCTTCAAATGCACATACTCACATCCACCATTCAAGTGTGCTAAAACATATTATATGTGTAGATATACTTAGGGCATAATCATATGCATGTTACATGTGATGGAAAGGAATGATTTAGCATGTGTGATGTGATAGTATTTCAATTAGCTTAATCATAAGGAGCCTTTCACATTGAATAGAATTATTTAAAGAAACCCTAAACTTAGGATTAATCTAAAATATGTAATAAGCCTTTCACTAAAAAGAACTAAATCAAATTAACATGCTTTAGAAAGTGGTTTATGGAAGGGATGAAAGAGGGGAACATCTTTTATTCTCTTTACAACACTTAGTTGCTAAGTGTAGGTCATATGAAATAAAAGAAAACACAAATTAAATCTTGCAAATAAATTAAAGCACTTAAAGTGAAACCACCCTTTAAGTTGAATCTTTCTGCACTTAAAAAATCTTAACTCTAAATCCTAGTTAGGACATAATGCAACAAGCCTTAATACACACACATTAGATTTATCCAGCACTTTTAGCCTTATGTTAGGATGGTGCATGGTGTGATGTATGTTTTATTTTGTGATGTATTATTTTAGACTAGTTATCAGGGTGTATGTTTCATAGATTGGATGGTTGGCCATGGTTAGCCTAATCATATTTTTTACAGGGGATTATGTTTAAGGGGCTGCTTAAAAATAAGTATAAATGCTCTCTTTGCAGGTTGCTTAAGCCTAAAAGCATAATCCAAGTTAGGACAAGTGGGATTGGTTTCACATGTGCAGGGTGCTAAGTCCAAATTATAAATATAACCGCTTTGTATGTGTGTTTATCCAATACTTGCTTGCATGTAGTTAGATTTAGTTTTTTTTTTTATTTTAATATAATTTTACATTAGAATTAGGATTAGCTATGGGGATAAGGATGAGCATTGTTAGAAGGCTTTGTTCTAGGAGGCCATGTGATGCCTTTGAAGTGGAGCAAACCAAATCAAAGGAGGAAAATACATGAAAACATGAATATTTGATGATCCCCCATAGAATTTATCATCTATGTATTGTAAATTATTCCTTTATGCACCGGTTGTATAAGGGTATAGCTCAGCTACCCATTTTTTGTTTCTAAGTTGTACGACTGCAACCGACTGCACTAGTCTATTATTCTTTTGTGTTAGATATAAAAATTATTATATATTGTGGTTAAAGTGTCCAATTAGGATGGCATGCTTTTCTTAGTTTCTTTATATTTTAATTGTTTGAATGTGTGGCCTTGAATGCGATTAGGCTCTTAGAAAAAAAATTAATCTTTCTACCTAACTATAACTCATAACTAAAGTCTTAAATAATTAATAACCTCACATAAAGACTAAGACATAAATCAAAAAAATTAAAAAATTTAGCAACCCCTTAGCTGAATGTTGGATGGCCAACAACATGAACATCATATTGTTTAGCTCTTGAAAATAGGGGATTTCCATCCTTGCATGATAGAGGAATTCTTGACCTATGAGGGCATCTTTTATGTTGGAAAACAACCCCTCCTTATTAATTTAGCCAACAACCTTATTTTATCATGCATGTAGGCATCAAAAACCCAAAGCCTTTGTCTAAACAAGTGTCAAAATAAATAAAATTTGAAAAGATTTTACACTATATTAAGTCATATGCTCATATCAGTCATGCTCTAGTGTTTTAGGGGGTTGGTTTAAAGAATTTAGTTTCTCTCTAATTAAATTATAGCCTAACTAATCTTGCAAATCTTATGACAGACTTCTTTGATTTAAAGTACAGGAGGTGTTAGCTGGCTATCACTCCAGGCGATTGTAAGTCCAGCAGTTGAGTGATTTATCCTCTCTTATGGAGTTAAACCGTATGCTCATTTTGCTTAGATTTAGGCTGTACTTTAGCTCATGCTAATGCTCCCTAGATTTAGGATCTGAGGTGGCTATTTCTTTTAGGCTATAAAGATAAATTCTCACCTCTTAGGCATCTCCACAATCTATGTTGTCGGATTACAAGTCCTAGCTTTTTAATGAAATGTTAACTTTAACAAATTTGATCTTCTCTTCAATTTAAAAATTAGAAAGCCTAATTATAGGATAGGTTGATATGCTCACTAGGTTTCCTAGTTTTAAGGGCTCTCCCTACTCATTTCCTTAAGCTTTGATAATAAGTCTTTTCCTTGAGTTTTCCCACATAATTTCCAATACAACTAATCCTTTAAAAGTATAACCTTGAAATCTTTGGAGATTGTAATTGCTACTTTAATCAAGAGTATTCTTAAGGGATTCACATCCCTTAGGATGCAGTTAACTATGTAGGCTTGCCTCCATAGGGAACTTAATGAACCTGGGTTAATTTAAATCTTACTTTACTTTTCGATGTAAAGTAGGGGAAAGATCGCTAGCACATTTGAAGACCCATCATGCCTTAGGAGTCCTTATTAGGTGATTAGGTCCGGTGATGATTTCTATCTTTTAAGATAGAGCTTCTTTCCTTAATGTCATATTTGATCATTTCAATAAGTACCCCCTAAGATTGACGTGGTGTCCCACATCTCAAAAATAAACACCATAGATTTTTCTAGCAACTCTCCTAAGTAGGGTTCCTCTCCCCATCTCTAGTAGCAATTATTGTCTCCAAACATTAATAGTGGACTTGTATTTTATATGGGTCCAAGACTATCTTTCTTTCCATTGGCACTTAGCCTATTTCATCCTTAGGTTGAGCTAACTAACATTTTTTAGGTTTTAAGACCTCACTCCACATAGGTCTTAAAACCCTAATGGGTCCCCTAATAAGTATAAAAAATTTGAATTAACTAAAGGAGATGACTAAAAATTTAGAACCTCTTTACCATTCTCTTGATGAGGCAAGGTTCATCTCATACTTAAGAAAATGAACTATTTGAAAAAAATATATATACTTTCAAAAATCATTTCTCAAATTATAATTCACATGATAAAATATCTGCATTTAAAGATAACCAAACCTCATGCAACAATATCCATGATTGTTGCATGGAGTTTCTTTTCAAAATTTAAAATCAAATAATTTTAAAATCATTTTTCCAAAAGTACATATTTCAAAATAGTAATCTCCATTCAACACACCTAAGCTTGTTGAATGTATATTTTATTTTCAAATAAGTTCGTGACAGTAAATTGAAATTTCATTTAGCACATCTTATATGTTCTAAGTTGAAATTTCTCTTTTCAAAAGCAACATCACACACAAATATCCCATCTTTGAAAATCATAAAGAAAAATCTAATTCATTTCCATTTAACATACCTAAATTTGTTAAATGGAAGTCCCCTTTTTCAAAATCACTAAAAATTAAAACACATTAGAATTCAATTTGACATACCCAAGTTTGTTAAATGAGAATTCCCTTTTTCAAAATCAAAGTAAAATTGGGCTCTACTTAACATACCCACATTTGCTAAGTAGAGTTCCCTTTTTAAAATCATAAATAAATCAAACACACTTGAATTCCATTTGACAAACCCAAATTTGTCAAATGAGAGTCCCACCTTTCAAAATTGAAATCAAATTGAACTTTATTTAACATACCACATTTGTTAAATAGAAATTCTCCTCTTTCAAAACAAAACAAAATAAACTCATCAAACATACTTGAGCCCTACTTAACATATCAAATTTGTTAAGTAAGGGTCTCAATTTTAAAAATGAAATCAAAATACATCAAACACATTGGGCTTCACTTAGCATATATAAATTTACTAAGTAAGGATTCCATTTTCAAATCAAATTCAACAAATCAAACATGTGACACATATTATCCTAAACAATAAAAATGCTTTCAAAAATTGTTTACAAATAGGCCCTTGAATCTCCTTTAGCATACCTAAATTTGCTAAGTGAAGATTGCAAAATCAAATCGAAAACAAACTTTATTGACCATCCATTTAACATAACCAAATTTGTTAAATGAGGGTCCCTAACATAAAATCAAATTCAAATGTGAGCCAATGGAAGCATCAATTAAGAGCCTTCCAAAACATTTGAACCCCATTTAACATACCCAAATTGTTTGAATGTGGGTTCTAAATTTAAATCAAATTGAAAGTCTCTCCTCCAAACAAAAAAAAATCCAAAATCTCTCCAATATTTGAACCCCATTTAGCGTACCTAAATTTGTTAAATGAGGATTCCAATTCAACAATCAAATCAAGTTAACAATTTAAATCAACAACATTCAAGCAAAAGTCTGATATGGTTCTCTTTCCAATAATGTAGATAATCCATCCCTTACTTTCTTCAGTAGAGATGAGGTGGTAAGCAAGAAGCCACTTCTTCAGTTTGACCTATAGTCTGATTCTGAGTTTCCCTAACTAAAGGAGAAAGGCAATAAAAGTTCCTTCAAGAGCCAAGAATAAGATCAATAAGGATTTTTGAGTATGTCTTATCCATTCTAGATAAGTATGACTCAAATGATTTGAATCTTAATTCCCAAAAGAAGACAACTCTCAAAATGAAAATTATAATAATGATCAAAATCCTTAAAATAGTAGTACTGATGTACTTGATGCCTTTAAGGATTCTAACACGGGTAGAGATACCCTCATTCTAAAATTTTGTGTTGTTACTATTGACAAAGAGTTAGAATCATCAGATTTAATAGAAGAAATTTTGGGCATGATAAAAAAAAGTAAGTAGACATCAATTCTACCTCTCTTTCAGAAGATATCACAAAAGCCAATTGTTGTACTGGTAGGGTCCTACCACCTTGATCACTAGCATAGGAAGAAGCAAACTTGTCATTGAAAATATTCAAATTCTAAATCCTTTTTAAGATACACCTCATAATCCAAAATATGGGCATCAAACTATTTTGATGGTTAATCTTAAGGTCATAAACTATCTTGGAAGGTTTCCCACTAAGCTAAAATAATGAGTTGCACCCTCACCTTCTCTATGGAGATAGAGGAGTGTTTGATTGGAACTTAATCTGTTTATTTATTATCCAGTTAGTGGCAACCTCCCCAAGTGATACTCGACATAAAATATCCTATGGATCGGAAAGACAAGAAATCCTCTCCGAAGAACACAGTATAAATGAAGACTCAAAAAAAGAGAGAGAAAAAATGAAATAAAAAGAAAAAAGAAAAAAATGAAAAATGAAAAAAAGAATGAAAAAAGAGAAGCAGAGAAAGAAAAGAAGAAAAAGAGAAGAAGTAAAGCACCAATAATACACATCGATTTGGAATCTAAAGGATAAATCATGTAATGCAGGTGTAAATTCAAAAAGAAAGGAGAGAAAAAATAATATACAAAATAAATTTTGAGTCTACTTTTGACAAGCCTTTGGTAGATAATAGTAAAAAAAAAGTTCTAAAGGATAATTTATGATTGATAGCTAGTTGTATGTGTGGTGAAAATTATATATATATATATATATATATATATATATATATATATATATATATATATATATATATATATATATATATATATATATATATATATATATATATATATATATATCCTCCTCTTTATATATCCAAGAAAAAGGATAAATCAAAATAGAAATAAATTTAAAATTATGCCTTATTGGGATGCCACACAAATCCAAAGATATTATTATTAGGGTGATCAAGTACGGTATTGAGGAAAGGTGTACTATCTTGAGAGATAGAATTCACCACCCTATAATGGACCTAATCACCTCAATAAGGACTCCTAAGGACTATGGGTCTTCAGAATGTACCCAAGATTCTTCTCCTAAATTACATGGAAAAGTAAAGTAGGGTTTATTTTAAACTGGGTTCGTTAAGTCACCCCCATAGTTAATTACTTGAATAGGATTTCTTATTAATACTCTCAATTAAGGTAAATGATCAATATATCCAAAGATTTTGAAAAGGTAGGGCTATCAATCAATTAGTTTATTTTTAGAAAGTCAAGTGAGATCAATCAAGAAGAGGGAGTACCTATCAAAGACAAATGAAAATAAGTAGAGGATGCTTAAGATACTAGGAAGCCTTGTAAGCATCCTAAACTACCCTATGGTTGGGATTTATATTTTTTGAAATTGAATTAATTTATTTGAGTTGAATTTTCTTTAAATGCTAAGGCTTATAATTCCATGATACAAGGTCACAGAAATGCCTAAGAGGTGGAGATTTATGCTTATGGCCCACAAAGGGGAGAAGCAACCTCAGAACCTAAATCTAGGCAGCTTTGGTGAGGGCCAAAAGCATGACCTAAGTATAAGATGAAAATGGGTATTTGGTTTACCTCCATAAGAGAGGATAAACCACCCGACTGTTGCACTTACAACCGCTTGGGGCTGGCTACCAACTAACTCCTTCTATAATTTTAAAATATGTAGGCAAGTCAAATGCTTTTGCAAGATAGCTAAATTGTTGTTTATTTAGAAAGAGATTAAGTCCTTAAGCATACTCTCTAGGAGACTAGATCTTGTAGGGCATGCTTTAATGACTTAAATCTAAAATAAATTTTCATCATATTACTTTTATTTTTGGACAATCAATTTAACACAAGCTTTAGGATTCTTTATTCTTAATGCATGAGAAATTAGTTTATGGGCCAAAATCAATAAGATAAGGATGTGTGTTTCCACCATGGCTCTCACAGGTCAAACCAAGTTCTCTGGCAAAGGTGGAAGCCCTTCAATCAAGAGTGAAATAATATGCTTTTTATGTATGATGTTAGAAAAGTAAGACAACATCCAGCTAAGGGGTTGCTAATTCTTTTATCTTAATTTTTAACTTAGGATTTAGATGAGGTTATGAGTTATTTATTTTTAGTTTGAATTGATTAGTTTGGCAGAAGATTTATTTTTCTCTAAGAGCTTAATTATCATTGAGGCCAGACACCAAACATTTTATAAAGTTAGCACAAAAGAATAAAATACCATTTGTGGTCATGCTCCACTGCAAAAACCCAAAAACAAATTGGGTAACCAACTCTACCCTTATAAAACCTGGATTAAAAATGAATTAATTATAATTAATCAAGGAATTCATGTTATGGGGGGTCTTCATTCTTCTTTTCTTCTTCCATCTTTCTTCTTTTCTTCTTTCTTCTTTCTTCTTTTGGTTCCTTCTTTTGGATGGTTGGAATGTGGTTGCTCCAAAGGCTTCACATGATACATAAGATGTAATATTATAACCAATGTTCATCCTAATCCCCCATAACAATCATTCCAAAATCCTAATTACAAAATTACATGAAAATGGGAAAAAGGAATTCTAACTAAAACCTGCAAAATAGAGATTAGCTAAACAAACCTTACAATCCCAGGCATGTATATATAAATATAAATTAGACATAGAACTCCACACATGGATCAAAAATGATCACACATAGAGAAAATAAAAAATCCTAGATATCTAGAACTATCTCTACTATAAAAACACAATTTAATATGCAGCAGATCGGATCAGCCATCCATCAGTTTCTCCAGTTCCCATCAAAATCACCCCGGCCTCTCGAGTAGCGGGATCCAACATCATATCCCTGATCTCTCCCTCTGTCGCCACCACCGCTGTAACCTCCATCGCTCCTCCCACTTTCATAAGCATCACTGCTCCAATCACCACCTCCATATCTTCCAACCCCTCCAAATCCCCACCCATAATCACCACCTCACGTTGACTCCCTTGCCTTTTAGACTAAGCTTGGTTGAAGGTGATGTTCCCTCAAGGTTCTACCCATTCTTAGGTTTAGGTTTAGGTATAGTTTTATTAGGTTTTGGTTTTAGGTTAATTTTAAATTTATTTAATTACTTTAAGTTTAGGTTTGGGGTTTGGGGTTTTAGGTTTGGGTTTAGGGTTTTAGGTTTTATGCTTTTAGAGTTTAGGGTTTAGGGTTTAGGGTTTTGGCCTTAGGGTTTAGTATTTAAGCTTTAAGGTTTAGGATTAGTTTAGGGTTTGGGGCTTAGGGTTTAGTGTTTAAGCTTTAAGGTTTAGGGTTAATTTAGGGTTTAGGGTTTAGGGTTTAGGATTTAGGGTTTTAGGGTTTAGTGTTTAGGGTTTAGGGTTTAGGGTTTAGGGTTTAGGATTTAAGGTTTTAGTTTAGGGTTTAGGGTTTAGGGTTTAGGGTTAAGTATTTTTTTAGGGAAAGTTAGAATTCTATTACCATAAAAGGAAAATATACAATGTTCTTAAAAGGGGTAAAGCTCTAAAATTCTATTGCTCTTAGAGTTGAAAGAAACCAAAAGAGTTAAACCCCCATCAAAGTACATTAGAAAAAGATAAGAAAATAGAAGAGCAAATATAGTTAAAACATAAGAAAAGACAGTAAGACTCAAACAAATCTTGAAAATAGTAAAAGGATGAGTCGGTTGATTTCTTTGAGAAAGCAAGATAAGTAATATCCATAACAACAACACTTTGGTTGACTGAGTAATGACCATTCCATCTATAAAGTTCCAACCTATAAAAGAAATTTGCAAAACACTAGAAAGTCAAGAGTCATAGCTAAAAAGGATAAGGATGAAGAGAGGAAAGGAGAGAGATAAGAAAGAGAAGGCTCGGGCTCATTTAGGGTCATCTCAAGAGGCAATAATACATATGAGCATCCAAAATTTATAAAGAAGGGTTACAATCATATGTAATGTGACCAACTAGAGAGAAGAGGTGAGTAACATCAAAATTATCATAGCCAACATACCTGATATAAGCAAACATCCAAGGCCAACGGCCCTTTGAGTTCTAGATCTTGCCCCATTAAACAAAGAGCAAACAGCCAACAACAAGCTTCCACCCAAACCACTAAACAAAAACCACAACAGACAAATCACAATAACCTAGAGAGAGGCTATAACTAAGTTAGAACAAAAACAACAGCCATTATCCAAATACCCATCCGAGCTCCAAACTAGGGAAAATTAGAACTAGCCATCAACAAGCACCAAACCAATGCCAATTTATAGAGAAATAACCAACAAAACTAAGATAAGAGCCCTCAAACCAAAGTCCCAACAAGTAGCAATCACCAAGCCAAACCAGGGTGAGCAACCACAAATGACTAAATAGCTCAGAAATGAAACCATCAACTAAAGGAAACATAAGATGCAGCTAGTGCAAATCATCAGAAGATAAAATAGACACACAAAATGGTGCCAAAGGTAGCCACCAATAGGCAAAAACCAAAAATAAAAGGACCAAGAAAGGTTCATTAAGCACAACAAAAGGCTCCAACAAATTTTCCAAGAAGAAGGAAAAAACTAACAAGAAAAAAATCAACCAACCAAGATTCTAAGGACAACTAAAAGCCCTCCAACCAAACAAGATAAGTAAAATAGCCATAAGGCAACCACTAGAGAACAACCCATCATAAGTAACCCACAAAGGAAGCATCCCCATCAGCCAAGGAAAAGTAGAAAACCAATAAAGTACCACACAATAGATGTTCAAAAGACACCATAGAAAGGCAATAGTAGCAGCTAGCCAAGACCAACCAAAAAATCAAACTTCCCCAGCAACAAAGACTAATCCGACAAGAAGCATAGCAACAATATAAAACTTGCTACAAATAATGCACCCAATAGAGGCTAATCCTAGGAGAACAACCAAACACAAAACCAATGCAAAGAAAGGATCCATCAAAAAACAATAAAGAACCAGGAGGCAACCCCCAAGAAAGTATCTAGGAAACTCTCCAAAAGAAGGCCTAGAAAGGCAACAACTAATAGTAGTTCCTACTAAGAAGGCAATCCATTCAACCATGAAAAACTAACAAAATATAATTTGAATTCAAGCGAAGAGCTAACAAACCAACTAGTGCAAAAAATAGAATAAATCCAGAGTAGAAACCATCTCATGCACCAACAACCAGAGTAACAAGGCAGAGAAGACAACATCCACCAGTTTGAAGAAACTAATCTAAGCCAAGCTGGAAAGATAGGAACCACCAAGTAGCAACCACTAGGCCAACCCAGAAGCAAGAGGACAAAAACATAACCCAGCTTAAGCCAAAAAGTGAAAATATGTTTAATGTTTTTAGTTTAGGGTTTAAAGTTTAGGGTTAGGGTTTAGAGTTTAGGGTTTAGGCTTTAGTCTTTAGGCTTTATGGTTTGGGGTTTTGAGGGTTTAGGGTTTAGGGTTTAGGGTTTATAGTTTAGTGTTTTTTAGGGTTTAGGGTTTGAGGTTTAAGGTTTAAGGTTTTTTATGGTTTAGGGTTTAGGGTTTAGGGTTTAGGGTTGAGGGTTTAGGTTTGTAGGTTTGTAGGTTTTAGGGTTTAGGGTTTTAGGGTTTAGGGTTTAGGGTTTAGGGTTTAGGGTTTTCAGTTTAGTGTTAGTTTTAGGATTTAAGGTTAAGGGTTATGGTTTTTTTTAAAATTAATTAAAATTGTACATTTAGGTTTATTTAATTTATTTAGTTTAATTTTTATTTATTTTATTTTATTTTATTCTTTATTTTTATTTAATATAGATTATTTATTTTAGGTTTATTTATTTTTATTTTGGTTTTTTATTTTGTTTATTTTTTAGGTTTAGGTTTATGTTTAGGTTTATTTTCTAGTTTAGTTTATTTTTAGTTTATTTTTCAGGTTTTTGTTTTATTTTTTATTTATAAGTTTAAGTTTAGGTATTTATTTTATTTTTTTAGGTTTAAATTTTAGGTTTTTATTTTAGTTTTATTTTTTAGTTTCATTTTTTATTTTGGTTTAGGTTTATTTTTAATTTCTTTTATTTTATTTAGTTTTGGTTTAGGTTTAGGTTTTATTTATTTTAGTTAAGGTTATTTCAATTTAGGTTTAGGTTTATTTTATTTTTATTTGAGGTTTAATTTTTTTTAGTTTAGGGCTTCATTTTTTAAAAAAAAATTTTAGGTTTATGCCTTTATTTAGTTTTTATTTTTTTATTTTACATTTATTTTATTTTTATTAGAGGTTTAATTTTTATTTTGTTAGTTTAGTTTAGGTTTTTATTTATTTTATTTTATTTTAGTTTTTATTTTTTATTTTATTTTTTATTAGGTTTAAGTTTAGGTTTTGGTTTTAGTTTTAATTTAATTTATTATTTTATTTTATTTATGTTTAGGTTTTTTATTTTTTTTAGGTTTTATTAAGTTTAAGTTTAGGTTTTTAGCTTTTTATGGTTTAGTGTTAGGTTATTTTAGGTTTAGAGTTTAGGTTTAGGGTTTAGGGTTTGGGGTTTAGGGTTTAGGGTTTAAGGTTTAGGGTTTAGGTTTTAGGGTTTAGGGTTTAAGGTTTAGGGTTTTAGGGTTTATGGTTTTTAGAGTTTAGGGTTTAGGGTTCAGGTTTTTGTTTAGGGTTTAGGGTTTTTGATATTTTTTTTTCACAGAGAACAAATTCAAATTCCACATTTCTTCTTTTTGATTTCATAAACCAAGTAACACACCAAGTTTTCTAATACACAAGCGATGACATAGATAAAAAATGAGCACGCATAAAGAAAACAAAAAACTTTAAATAACTTGAACTGTCTCTACTATAAAGACATAGTTCCATAAGCAACAGATCTGATCGGCCATTCTTCAGTTTCTCGAGTTCTATTAGAACCACCTCGGCCTCTCGAGTAGTGGGATCCACCATCATATCCCTGATCTCTCCCTCCACCACAACCATGGCTGTAACCTCCTCGCCTCTCCTTCCAAAAACCCTTTCGACCACCACCTCCATATCCACAGCACCTCCGGATCCCCCCCCGGCCTATGATGTCGCCACCTCCAGCTTTGCCTCCACCACCAGATCTAGACTAAGCCTAACTAATGGTGATGTTCCTCCCATAAAGGTTATTCCCAATCTTAGGAGAATAAAATAGTCTGAAAATTTTTCTCTAAACATAAATAGTCTTAAAATTTTTCTCTAAACAAATGTTAAGAGCATAAAAAATAGCCATTAATTTAGCAAAAATAACTGATTTAGTTGAAAGAGGAGTGGAAAATGCCAAGATAATATTCCGATGATTGTTTCTAAAAATACCACCACAACCCGACTTATTATGTGCAATAAACCCATCAATATTAATTTTAATACAATAATTATTAGGCTTAATCTGATGAATAATTTTTAATATAGGAGATAAGTCACAATATGGAAAATTGATACCTAAATTAGAGGCAACAAACTTACACCATCTAAAATTAGTCCCATTGAGAAGAGCAGCCTTATGTAAAGAAAAAAATCTTTTCTTTAGTCCTAGCAATAATCCTCTTGTGGTTCATACGCACATCATGATGTTTAGCATCATTTCTATCAAGCCAAATAAACCAAATCAAAGTAACAACCACCATAATTTTGATATGCCCTTTAACAGTATTAAGAAATAAGAATCCAGAAGTTGTGTTAACTTTAAATTTCCATTAAAATGACTAAAATTAGATAACTCCTCATACTAACCCCAAAATTTAGAGGCAATGAAACCATTAACAAAAACCTGATTAACATTCTTAATATAAAAAAACACATGCATTTGGAAGGTATATAAAAACCATTGTCCCAAAGTAAAGAGTCAACAACAATGTAATCCCTTAAAATTCTCCACAAGAATAGAGTAAGTAGGAATAATATTATTCCAAAATTTAAGGAAAATAGGAGAAGTGGAGTTTTAACTTAACATAATGCTAAGTATCTTTAAAGAAAATTCTCCATTACTAGAAATTTTAAAAGAATTTGATCCAAAAATTACCATCAATAGAATATTAATGAAGTTATTACTAATGAAAACAAGAATCAACTCATTTAAAAGAGAGAAATTCCATTCCCCATTATAAATAAAATGACTAACTTTCAAAGAAGAAGTAGAATGGGTATTAAGCAAAGAATCATTGAAATGGTCCCCCATCTAGTTATCTTGCCAAAAGAAGGGAGACCCATTATAAATACCACCAAAAAAAATGAGAGGTTCCACTTTCCATTTAATATCACAGGGCCATTTCCAAACAATAGAATCACCATGTTTATAATTGCAAATCAAAGGATGCTTACCTTTGCAATATTTTAATTTCATGAATTTAGCATAACGATTATAATTTTTTGAAAATTCCACCAAAGTTTATAAGAAAAAATATTTGTGGAGTCCATCAAAAATCTGCACTCAAGACCACCTTCATAAATAGTGCTACACATACTAGACCAAGAAGTCTAATGAAGCCTTTTGGCCGAATTCCTAGAACTCCAAAAAAACTTATTAGAAAGTCTTTCAATCGGATAATAAGGAAGTAGGAACAATATTAAGCAACAAATAAAAGGAAGAGAATAAAGAATACTTTTAATAACAATTAATCTACCACCAAATGATAAAAATGAAATTCAAGGGTAGAAATTTTATTTTGAATATTATGAATTACCTCATTAAAGAGATGGGATCTCTTATGACCACAATATAAAGGGGAGCCTAAATATTTAATAAGAATATTTTGATAAGAAAAACTTGTGATATACTTTATTGTATTAATTCTATGAATAGAAATAGAAGTAGAATTGATAAAACAACTTTTATGAGTACTAATCAAAAGGCCACTTTTCTATTCAAATTTATTTAAAAATCCCTTAAGTTTTTTAACATAATGTAATGAGCCATTACAAAATATTATGAAATCATCAGCAAAGCTTAAATGAGAGATAGCCACCACTTAGATTCTTGAAATACATACTAGAATTCTTCTAAAAAAAGATTAAGCCAACAAGACAAATATTCAATCGCAATAATAAAAAGCAACAGAGAAAGAGGGTCACCTTTTCTTATACCTTGAGAGGAATTAAAGAAACCAAAGTTTTCACCATTGATAACTAATGAAAACCAAACTTTTTTATTTATATTGTTAACCAAAGAAACAAAATGATTAGAAAAATAAAATAAAAATAGAATGCTATTAAGAAAATCTCAAGAAATGTTATCATAAGCTTTTGTGATGTCAAGCTTAAAAAGTAAATTGTCACCTCTAGTTTTAACAATCAAATCATGAATCAATTCTTGAGCAAGTAAGATGTTATCCGAAATAGTTCTTCCTTTCACAAAGCCAATTTGATTAAGAGATATAATCTTAGGAAAAAAACTTACTAAGCCTATTAGTCAAAATTTTAGAAATCAATTTATTGAATAAAGTACAAAGACTAATAGGTGTAAAGTCATTCCAAAAGTTAGGATTATCATTCTTAGGAATAAGAATAATATAAATGCTAGTAAAATATTTAGGAATAGAATTTCCTTGAAAAAATTCTTAATAGCATTAACAAGATCAACTTTAATAGTAAATCAAGCTTTTTGAAAGAATAAAGTAGTGTAACCATCTGGCCCTACAATATAATCAACATTTATACTATTATGAATATTAAAAATTTCCTCATCAAAAGGAGGATTAACTAAGCACCCATTATTATCTATAGACATAATATAAGGGATGATAGAGGGATTGGATTAATGCTCAAGTTGATAATTTTTATTTAAAAGATTACTAAAATAATTAAGAGCAGAAGAAAATATATCCTCTTTTTGGGTAAGCCAAGAACCATCAAAGTTCTTGATTTTATGAATGCGACCAAGAACTCTTCTTTTCATTATAAAAGCATGAAAATATTTAGTGTTTCTTTCCCCCTCAGAAAGATGCTTAGAGGCAGCTTTTTATCTCCAATAAGTATCCTCCATATTCTGAAACTTAATTAGATTATCTTCAGCTTTAGCAAGATTAGAACAAAAAGAAGAATTAGTAATAATAAGTTCATCCAAATATTTCTCCTTTTGTTTTATATTATTGATATTATCAAAAAAAATATTAAAATATTTTCTACTCCACCAAGTGATATTATGCTTAAGCCTTTTAAGCTTAAGACAAAACCTCATCATACCAAATGCAGAATCATTAGGAGAAAGAGGATCACACCTATTATAAATAATAACATTAAGAAAACTTTTATCTTGTAGCCACATATTTTGAAATCTTTTTTTTAATTATATTATCTTTATGAACAACATCCTTAATAGAAATCAAAAGTGGAGCATCATCTGAGAGAGTTCTAGTAAGATGCTCCACAAAAGTTAATGGCTAATGCTTTAACCAATAATTATTAAATAAGGAATGATCTAACCATTGCCACAATCTATGATTATTCCAAGTAAATTGAGAACCAATGAAACAAACATCATGAAGATTACAATCCAAAATCATATTTGCAAAATCTTCCATTGAATGTAAGTTCGACAAAGAACCCCCTTTCCTTTTATTCAAAGAAAGGACCATATTGAAATCACCACCAACTATCCAAGAATCATTAACAACAAAAGCAAAGCTAGATAATTGATCCCAAAGAATTATCCTCTCTAACTTGTTACAAGCGGTAAACATAAAAGAGCCAAAAGCATGATAATCACCAAATGAAATATCCACATTAATAACTTGATGAAAATCATTAATAACATAAATAATAAGAGAATTATTCAAAATAACCAAATCTTATTATTATATTGAAATAAAAGTTGATAAAACCAATCATCCTTGTCGCATTATTTTTTAAAAGAAACAAAATAAGAGGTTCAAGAATAACCAAGAAACCAACATTATAAATTTTACAAGATTTCTAATTCTATTCCTAACAACAAGTACTAATGCCCCTCACATTCTAAATAACGAAGTTAAACATTATTTTTTATTAGGCAAAGAAGATGAAGAAGATCGAGTAGATCTAGAAACTTTAGGGGGATAATTTTTAAACTATTTTTTTTCTTTTAACAAAAATAGTTTCAAAACTGATCTCATTCTCCATTCATTCATCATCAGAAAAAGATTTATCGTCATTATTAACAATAGATTTAGAAGAAAATCCCATTTAACAAGAAGAAAAATCCTCTTTATCCATTAAACAAGAATTATCACTAAGCAAAGTACCATCCAGAATAATAGTTAAAGAAGGGGCAGAAATAGATTTATTAAGCTAACAAACACTTGGCTACACATTATCAACAAGTACCGTACCATCATTCTTGCCCAAATTCAAAGAAGATAAAATAATATTTCCTTTTAAAGATTTTTGAGGAAAAATAACAGAACCATTTTCTATATGATTTTAAGAAACATAAATCATTTTAGAATTTGAAGCTATAACAAGAAAATAATGCACTTGCAAATTTTTAGGAATAGCAAAAATAATAGCAACTAAAACCTGAAGAAAGTTCTAGAAACCTAGCTCATAAACAACGAGAAAGAGAATGAAAAGGACTCAAGAATCATGAGCTTCGGGAGGAGGGGTTTGTTTTTTTTTTTGGTTTGTTTTATTGTTATTATTTTTCTTTTGGTTCTTTTTATTTTTTTTGTTTTTTTTTTGGTGTTTTGGAGTTTAGGGTTTAGGGTTGCAAGTTGTAGATTCTTAGGGTTTAGGGTATAGCGTTTAAGGTTTAGGATTTTATGTTTAGGGTTTAGGGTTTAGGGTTTTAGAATTTAGGGTTTAGGGTTAGTTTGGGGTTTAGGGATAGGGTTTTTTACTATTCTTATTATTTTTATTATTTATCTTTTTAAATTAAGTAAACTAGTAGGTTTAGTTTTTTTTTTAGTTTATTTTATTTTTATTTTTATTTTTATTAAGGTTTATTTTTATTATTATTTAGCTTAGTTTCTTCATTTTAGTTTAGGTTTTATATTTTAGTCTATTTTTTAGGTTTAGGTTTACGTTTAGGTTTATTTTTTAGTTTAGTTTTATTTTTATTTTATTTTTTTGGTTTAAGTTTTATTTTTATTTTTAGGTATAGGTTTAGGTTTTTATTTGATTTTTTAGGTTTAGGTTTTAGGTTTTTATTTTAGGTATAATTTTAGGTTTAATTTTTTAGTTTAGGTTTTGGTTTATTTTTAATTTATTTTATTTTATTTAGTATGAGTTTAGTTTTAGGTTTAGTTTATTTTAGGTTTGGGTTTATTTTTTAGTTTTAGGTTTTACTTTTTATTTTTAGGTTTAACTTTAAGCTTTTATTTTATTTTTGATTTATTTTTAGGCTTTTTTTTTTTAGTTTATGCTTAGGTTTAATTTTAATTTATTTTATTTTATTTAGTTTTGGTTTAGGTTTAGGTTTAGTTTATTTTAGGTTTATGTTTAGGTTTTACTTATTTTAGTTTAGTTTATTTTAGTTTAGGTTTACATTTTTTATTTATTTTAGGTTTAGGTTTTTTTTAATTTAGGGTTTAGGTTTTATTTTTTATTTATTTTTAGGTTTATATTTTAGGTTTAGATTTTTATTTAGTTTTTATTTTATTTTATTTTAGTTTTATTTTATTATTATTTTAGGCTTAGTTTGTATTTTATTTAGGTTTTTTATTTTTGATTTTTATTTAGTTTTTTATTTAGATTTAGTTTTTTATTTTAATTTATTTTAGGTTTACTTTTTATTTTATTTATGTTTTTTTCATTTTATTTTTATTTTAAGTTTAGTTTTTATTTTTATTTTATTCTATTTTATTTAGTTTAATTTTTATTTTATATTTTTTAGGTTTATTTTAGGTTTAGGTTTCAGTTTATGTTTATATTTTATTTTATTTTGGTTTATGTTTTATTTATTTATTTTATTTTGAGGTTTTATTTAGTTTAGGTTTAGGTTTTTAGGTTTTTAGGGTTAGGGTTTAGGGTTTAGTGTTTAAGGTTAAGTTTTAGGGTTTAGGATTTAGGGGTTTTGTATTTAGGCTTTAGTCATTAGGGTTTTTAGGGTTTTGGGTTTGGGGTTTAGGGTTTTTATTTTTTCTTAACATAGAACAAATTCAGATTCAACATTTCTTCTTTTTGATTTCCTCAACCAAGTGACACATCTAGTTTTCTACAACATAAGCAATGGCATAGATATAAAATAAGCATGCATAGAGCAAATCAAAAACCCTAGATAACTAGAACTGTCTCTATTATAAAGACATAGTTCCATAAGTAGTAGATTGGATCAGTCATTCTTTAATTTCTCCAATTCCCATCAGAACCACCCAGGCCTCTCGAGTAGCAGTATCCACCATCATATTCCCGATCAATCCCTCTACCACAACTATGGCTATAACCTTTGTCACTTCTCTCACTTCCATAACCAGTACCGTTCAGACCACCACCACCTCCACCTTCGCCTCCACTGTTAGATCTAGACTAAGCCGTTAATGATATTAATTGTGAGGTTTATGCCCATTCTTAAGGTTGAGGATTAAGTTTAGGTTTAAAAGGTCTTAGGGTTTAGGTTTATTCTTTAATTTATTTAGTTAATTTAATTTTATGTTTAGGGTTTAGGGTTTAGGGTTTAACATTTAGGGTTTATAGTTTTGGGTTTAGGATTTAGTGTTTAGGGTTAGGATATAGGGTTGAGGGTTTAAGATTTAGTGTTTAGGCTTTAGGGTTTAGGGTATTTAGGGCTTAGGCTTAGTTTATGGTTTAAGGTTTAGGTTTTTAGGGTTTAGGGTTTAGGGTTTAGGGTTTAGGGTTTGGGATTTAGGGCTTAGGGTTTAGGTTTTAGGGTTTAGGGTTTAAGGTTTAGGGTTTAGGGTTTTAGGGTTTAGGGTTTAGGATATAGGGTTGTAAGTTTAGGATTTTTATTTTAATTTTTAATTTTTTTTAATTAAGTAAAATGGTAGGTTTAGGTTTATTTAGTTTACTTTTTATTTATTTTAGTTTATTTTATTTTTTATTTATATTTAGGTTTATTTTTATTTTTATTTAGTTTAGTTTGTTTAATCTAGGTATATTTCTTTTAGTTTAGGATTTTTATTTTAGTTTATTTTTTAGGTTTAGTTTTTTTTAGTTTAGTTTTATATTTATTTTGTTTTTTCTATTTTGGTTTTATTTTTTATTTTTAGGTTTAGATTTTGGTTTTTATTTTATTTTTTAGGTTTAAGTTTTGGTTTATTTTAGTTTATTTTTTAGGTTTATTTTTAATTAGGTTTAGCTTTATTTTAGTTTATTTTATTTTATTTTTTTAATTAGGTTTAGCTTTATTTTAGTTTATTTTATTTTATTTAGTTTTAGTTTAGTTTATTTTTAGTTTTTTGTTTAGATTTATATTTATTTTATTTTCTTTATTTGAGGTTTAGGTTTTTTTTAGTTTATGGCTTAGGTTTTATTCATTATTTTTTTAGGTTTAGGTTTTTTATTTAGTTTTTATTTCATTTTATTTTCAATTTATTTTAGTTTTTTAGTATACGTTTAGTTTTTATTTTATTTAGTTTTTTTTATTTTTAAGTTTATTTTATTTTTTAGTTTACTTTAAGTTTTTATTTTTTTTAATTTAGTTTGGTTTTTAGGTTTAGGTTTAGGTTTTGATTTAGGTTTTATTTTATTTTATTTATTTAGGTCTAGGTTTTATTTATTTTATTTTATTTTAGGTATTAGGTTTTAGGGTTTTGGGTTTAGGGTTTAGGGTTGTACTATTTAAGGGTTAGGGTTAGGCTTTAGGGTTTAGCATTTAGTGTTTAGGGTTTAAGGTTTAAGGTTTAGGGTTTAGGTTTAAGGGGTTTAGGGTTTAGGATTTAGGGTTTAGGGTTTAGGGTTTAGGGTTTAGTTAGGGTTTAGGTTTAGGGTTTAGGGTTTAGGGTTTAGGGTTTAAGGTTTAGGTTTAGGTTAATTTTAGTGTTTAGGGTTTAGGGTTAAGGTTTCTTTTAATTTTATTTTATTTTGATTTTATAATTTTTTCAAAATTTAGTAAAGTAGTAGGTTTAGGTTTATTTAGTTTATTTTTTATTTATTTTAGTTTATTTTATTTTTATTTTTATTTTGGTTTATTTTTATTTTTATTTAGTTTAGTTTATCTAGTTTTCAATTTATTTTAGTTTTTTTTTTAAGTTTAGGTTTAGGTTTAGGTTTATTTTTTATTTTAGTTTTATTTTTATTTTTTTAGGTTTAGATTTAGGCTTTTATTTTATTTTTTGTTTATTTTTAGGTTTTACTTTTAGCTTAGGTTTATGTTTATTTTTAGTTTATTTTATTTTGTTTAGTTTACGTTTCAATTTAGGTTTAGTTTTTTTTAGGTTTAACTTTAGGTTTTATGTATTTTAGTTTAGGTTTACGTTTATTTTTATATTTATTTTATGGTTAGATTTTTTTAGCTTAGGCTTTAGGTTTTTTTATTTATTTTAAACTTTATTTTTTGG
This sequence comes from Cymbidium sinense, assembly GCA_021442155.1. Classification (NCBI taxonomy): domain Eukaryota; kingdom Viridiplantae; phylum Streptophyta; class Magnoliopsida; order Asparagales; family Orchidaceae; genus Cymbidium; species Cymbidium sinense. The sequence goes on from CM038222.1 coordinate 143,053,544, forward strand.
TTTATTATTTAGGTTTATATTTTTATTTAATTTTTATTTTATTTTATTATAAGTTTATTTATTTTATTTTAGTTTAGTTTTTTATTTTTTTTATTTTATTTTGTTTTTAAGTTTATGTTTAGGTTTAGGTTTTAGCTTATGTTTTTATTTTATTTTTTATTTTTTTATTTTTTTTATTTTGGTTTAGGTTTTTTTATTTATTTTATTTTTATATTTTATTTAGTTTGGTTTATGTTTTTAGGTTTTAAGGGTTTAGGGTTTAGGGTTTAGGGTTTAGGGTTTTATGGTTTAAGATTTTAGGTTTTGAGCTTTTAGGGTTTAGGGTTTAGGGTTAGGGTTTAGGGTTTAGGGTTTGGGTTTAGTGCTTAGGCTTTAGTGTTTTGGGTTTTTAGGGGCTTAGGGTTACTTTAGGGTTTAGAGTTTAGGGTTTGGTTTAGGCTCTTAGAGTTTAGGGATTAGGGTTTAGGGTTTATGGTTTAGGTTTAAGGTTTATGATTTGGGATTTAAAATTTAGGGTTTAGGGTTTAGGGTTTAGGGTTTTAGGGTTTAGCATTTAGGGCTTAGGGTTTAGGGTTTAGGGTTTTAGTGGTTAGGGTTTAAGGTTTAGTGTTAGTTGTAGGGTTTATGGTTTAGGGTTATGGTTTTTTTTTTTAATTTTAATTATTAATTTTTAATTTTAATATTTTTTTAAATTAAGTAAAGTGGTAGGTTTAGGTTTATTTAGTTTATTTTTTATTTATTTTAGTTTATTTGATTTTTAATTTTTATTTAGGTTTATTTTTATTTATATGTACTTTTGCTTATTTTTTAGGTTTATTTATTTTAGTTTTTGTTTTTATTTTAGTTTATTTTTAAAGTTTAAATTTAGGTTTATTTTTTAGTTTAGTGTTATTTTTATTGTAGTTTAGTTTTTATTTTATTTTTTATTTTTTTAGGTTTAGGTTTAGTTTTTAGTTTTAATTTATTATATTTTTATTATATTTTGGTTTAGGTTTATTTTTTATTTTATTTTCAAGTTTTATTTAGTTTAGGTTTAGATTTTTAGCTTTTTAGGGTTTAGGGTTAGTTTAGTGTTTAGGGTTTGGGGTTTATGGTTTTGGTTTTGGGTTTTGGGTTTTGGGTTCTGGGTTTTGGGTTTTGGTTTTAGGTTTAAGGTTTTGGGTTTAAGGTTTTGGGTTTAGGGTGTAGGGTTTAAGGTTTAGGGTTTAGGGTTTTAGGGTTTAGGGTTTAGGGTTTAAGGTTTAGAGTTTAGTTAATATTTAGTTATAGGTTGAGTTTAGGGTTAGTTTAAGTTTAGGGTTTTAGGTTTAGAGTTTAGGGTTTAGGTTTAGTTTAGTTTAGGTTTAAACTTTAGGTTTTAGGTTTTAGGTTTAGTGTTTAGTTTATGATTCTGATTGAGTTTTGGATTTAGGATTTTGGGTTTAATTTTTAAGTTTAAGGTTCAGGTTTTAGTTTGGGTTTAAAGTTTTTGGTTTTTTTTGTCAGAGCACAAATTTAGATTCAACGTTTCTTATTTTCGATTTCATCAACCAAGTAACACACCATGTTTTTAGGTTTTGGGATTATGGTTTAGGTTTTAGTTTAGGATTTAGGGTTTTTAAGATTTAGGGTTAGTTAGGGTTTTGGCTTTAGGGTTTTAGGTTTAGGGTTTAGGGTTTTAGTTTAGGGTTTAGGTTTAAGGTTTGGGGATTAGGTTTTAGGATTTAGGATTGTTTAGGGTTTATGGTTCGAGGTTTTTTTTGAGAAAGTTTGAATTTTATTACCATAAAAGGAAAAGATACAATGTCCTTAAAAGGGGTAAAGCTCTAAAATTCTTCTACTCTATGAGCTACAAGAAACCTAAAGAGCTAAACCCCCATTTAAGTACATTAGAAAAAGAAAAGAATACAAAAGTGCAAGTACAATAGCTAAAAAGCATAAGAGAAAAAAGACATAGAGTAAGACTAAAATAAATGCTAAAAATTATAAAAGGATTAGTTAGCAGTAGTTCATGATTCCTTTGAGAAAACAAGATAAGAAAGATGCACAACAACAACACTTGGGTTGGTGAGTGACCATTCCACTAGAAGTTCAACCTGTAAAAGAAATCTACAAAACACTATAAAGGCAAAAGTCATAGCTAAAAGGATAAGGATAAAGAGAGGAAGAGAGAAAGAGAAGGCTCATGCTCAATTAGGATCATCTCAATTGGCAATAATACATAGGAGCATCCAAACTTCATAAAGAGGGGTTACAATCATATGTAATGCTACCAACAAGAGAGAAGAGGTGAGTAACATCAAAGCCATCATAGTAAGCATAACTGATATAAACAAACATCCAAGGCTAATAGTTCAGAGAGTTCTAGATCTTCCATTATTAAATGAAGAGCAACCATCTAGCAACAACATTGAAACCATACCCAAACAAAACCACAATAGACTAATCACAATAACCTAGAGAGAGGCAAGAACAAAGTTAGAAAACCAACAATGGCCATTATCAAAAAAACCCATCCAAGCTCCAAACTAGGGAAAACTAGAACCGACCATCGAAGCTCGAGACCCATGCCATTAATGAGAAACAAACTAAACCAAGATTGGAGCCCTCAAGCCAAATTCCCAACAAGTAGCAATCACCGAAACCACGGTGAGTGACTAAACATCTCAAATGAAACCATCAAAAAGGAAACATAAAAGAAAGCAAATCACCAGATGACAAAACAACAACACAAAAAGGGACCAAAGGCAACCACCAACCACTAGAAACCAAAAAGTCTAATCCAAAAGGATCAACAAAGGTTTGACCAATACAGCAAAAGGCTCCAACAAATTGTCCAAGAAGAAGAAAATGACCAACAAGGAAAAATCAACCAACCAAGATTCCAAGACAACTAAAGTCCTCCAACCAAACCAGCTAAGTAAATCAACCATAAGGCAACCACTAGAGAATAGCCCATCATAAGTAACTAATAAAGGAAGCATCCCTAGTAGCCAAGGAAAAGTAGAAAACTAACAAAACACCACACAACAGAGGTCCATAAGAAGCATAGCCACCATAGAAAATAGCTAGCCCGAAAAAACTAAACTTCCCCAACAACAAAGACTAATTAGACAAGAAGCATAATAATAACATAAAATGTGCTTCAATCAATGCATCCAGTAGAGGCTAATCCTAGGAGAATAATAAAATAGTAAACCAAGGCAAAAGAAGGATCCAGCAACAAACAACAAGGAACTGGGAGGCAATCCCCAAAAAAGCAACCAGGAAATTCTCCAAAAGAAGGCCCATAATGGCAACAACCAACAACAATTCCCACTAAGAATGCCACCCATTCAACCATGAAAAACTAGCAAAAAGTAATTCAAGTTCAAGACGAGAGCCAACAAACCAACTAGTGCAAAAAAATAGAATAAAGCCAGAGCAGAAACCATCTCATCCACCAACAACCGAGCAATAAGTAGAGACCACCAAACCAAAAACCAAGCCAACCTAGGCTGGAAAGATAGGAACCACCAAGTAGCAACCACCAGGCCAACCCAAAAGTAAGAGGTCAAAAACATAACCCAGCTCAGGCCAAAAACTGAAAATAAGTTTAGGGTTTAGGGTTTAGGGTTTAGGGTTAGGTTTAAGGATTTAGGGTTAAGGATTTAGTATTTAGACTTTAAGGTTAAGGTTTTTTAGGGTTTATGGTTTAAGGTTGTAGGGGGGTTAGGGTTTAGGGTTTATCATTTAGGCTAGTTTAGGGTTTACGGTTCAGGGTTTCGGGTTTAGGGTTTAAGGTTCAGGGTTTAGGGTTTAGGTTTAGCTTTTTTTAATTTTTATTTTAGGTTAAGGTTTTTTAAGTATAGTGTCTAAGTTTTATTTTTTATTTATTTTTAGGTTTATTTTATTAAGTATAATATTTAGATTTAGGTTTTTATTTAGTTTTTATTTTATTTTATTTTAGGTTTATTTTATTTTTATTTTAGGTTGAGTTTTTATTTTAATTAAGTATTTAATTATTTTAGTTTAGTTTTCTTTTTTATTTATTTTATTTATTTTAGTTTTTATTTTTTATTTTATTTTCTTTTTAGGTTTAGGTTTAAGTTTAGGTTTTAGTTTATGTTTTTATTTTATTTTATTTTTTAAATTTATTTTGGTTTAGGTTTTAATATTTATTTTATTTTAAGGTTTCATTTAGTTTAGGTTTAGGTTTTTAGCCTTTAGGGTTTAGGGTTTAAGGTTTAGGGTTTTAGGGTTTAGGGTTTTAGGTTTTATGCTTCTAGGGTGTAAGGTTTATAGTTAGGGTTTATGGTTTAGGGTTTAGGGTTTAAGGTTTATGGTTTAGGCTTTAAGGCTTAGGGTTTTTATGGCCTAGAGTTAGTTAGGGTTTAGGATTTAGGGTTTTTATTTTTAAGGTTTAGGATTTAGGTTTTAGGGTTTAGGGTTGCAAGTTTTATTTTTTTAGTATTTAGGGTTTAGGGTTTTAGGGTTTACGATATATGGTTTAGGGTTTAGGATTTAGGGTTATATGTTTATGGTTTTGGGTTTATGGTTTAGCGTTAGTTTTAGGGTTTAATATTTTTTAATTAAGTAAACTGATATGTTTAGGTTTATTTAATTTATTTAACTTATCTTTTATTTATTTTTTATTTTGATTTTGATTTTTATTTAGTTTAGTTTATTTATTTTAGTTTTGGTTTTTTTTTTATTTTAGTTTATTTTTTAAGTTTAGGTTTAGGTTTAGGTTTATTTTTTTGTTTAATTGTCATTTTATTTTATTTTTTAGGTTTAAATTTTATTTTTTAATTTCAAGTTTAGGTTTAGCTTTTTATTTTATTTTTTTTGGTTTAGGTTTTAGGTTTCTATTTTAAGTTAATTTTTAGGTTTTATTTTTTAGTTTAAGGTTGGGTTTATTTTTAGTTAATTTTATTTTATTTAGTTTAGGTTTAGGTTTAGGTTTAGTTTATTTTAGGTTTAGGTTTTATTTATTTTAGTTTAGGTTTTGGTTTATTTTATTTTTATTTCAGGTTTAGGGTTTATGTATTTTTTAATTTTATTATTTATTTTATTTTTTAGGTTTTGGTTTTTGTTTAGTTTTTATTTTACATTTTTTTAGGTTTATTTTTTTTTAGGTTTTGTTTTGATTTTATTTTGGTTTTTTGTTGTTTTAGTTTAGTTTAGGTTTTTATTTATTTTGTTATAGAAGGATTTATATTTATTGATTTTTTAGTCTCAGAGATGTTCTTTGGGTTTAGAAGTTAATATTGGTTATATTCAAGTCATTTTATTATACTTTTAGGATTGACAAAATATTTTTATTTAGTTATTACATCAAGGATCAACATTAAGCCCTTATCTTTTACTTTAGTTATGGATGTTCTTTAGGCATTTAGATGTACCTTGGTGTATGCTTTTTGATGAAATTCTTCTTGTTGATAAGACTAGAGGGTCCAATAGAAACTTGAATTATGGAGGTCAACTTTAGAGTCCAAAGGTTTTGATTAAGTAGATCTAAAATTGAATATATGAGTGTAATTTTAGTTGTAGAAGTTTTTGGTAGTGTTGTGACTTTAGGTGATCAAGTCATTAATAAGAGTGAGTGATTCAGATATTTAGGTTCTATTGTTCAAAATGATGGTGAAATAGATGGAGATGTTATTAGTAGAATTTAAGTTGGATGGTTGAAGTGGAGGAATGCATCGGCTATTATGTGATAGAAAAGTTCCACTTAAACTTAAGGAAAATTTTATTAGATGGTGGTAAGACACGCAATGACTTATGGTGTAGAATGTTGGCCAATAAAGAGAAGCATAAGACTAAGTTATGTTATAGAGATGAGGATGCTCAGGTGGATGAGTGGCTTTACTCTTAGAGATAGAATGCAAAATGTGTATGTTCGGGAAAAAGTTGGAGTAGCTCCAGTGGTAGATAAGATTAGGGAGAGTTGCCTTAGATGGTTCGACCACATAAAGCGTCGGCCGTCCGATGACCTAATTAGGAGAGTAGTTCTATTAGATTTGCCTTATGTTAAGAAAGGTAGAGGTAGACCTAAAAAGACTTGGTTAAGATGTATAAAAAATGATCTTAGTATACTTGAATTAAAGGAGAATTTGACACATAATAGGACACAATGGAGACGAAGGATTCATGTAGCCGACCCCACCTAGTGGGATTAAGGCTTGTTGTTGTTGTATAGTTTTGTTTTTATTTTTTATTTTATTTTTTTAGGTTTAGGTTTAAGTTTAGGTTTTTGTTTTAATTTATTTTATTTTTTATTTTATTTTTTCTTAGGTTTTTTTTATTTATTTTATTTTTTGGTTTTATTTAATTTTGGTTTAAGTTTTTAGCTTTTTAGGGTATAGGGTTTTGGGTTTATGGTTTATGGTTAGTTTAGTACAGGGTTTAGGATCACTGGGCCTAGGGGTTTAGGGCCTGTTTAGGTTTTAGGATAGTAGGGTTTACAATTTAGTGAGTTTAGTGGTTTTAGGGTTGGTATGTTTAAGCCCAGGTCCCGTGTCCAATTTTAGGTTTTCTTTGATTTCATCAACCCAGGAACACACAAGCCTTTTAGTCTTTGGGTAGCCATAAGGGCCTAGGTTAATTGGTAGGCCTCAGGGCCCAGTGGCCTGTGGTTTAGCATAGGGCCTAATGCTCACATGGCTAGTGGTCTGGGCCTAGTTTAGGTGGCCATTAGGGCCTAGGATTCCAAGACTAGGGCCTGGGGCTCATGGTAGGGCCAAGGTTTATGGCCTATGGTTCTAGTTTAAGTTAAGGTCAATTAGGGCTTTAAGGCCAGTAGGCCTAGGATCTACCCATTTAGGGATGGCTTTAGGCTTTAGTTTTAGGCCTTAGGTCCGTGCCTAGGCCTTTTTAAGATCTTAGTTTTTTTCACAGAGAACAAATCCCAGATTCAACATATCTCTCCATCCAATCATCCACCAAGCAACACACCGCATTTTAGGTTTTTTCAGGGCTTAGATCTTAGTGGGCTCAGGCCTAGGGCTAGTTTTTTAGGGTTTAGTCATTTTAGTGTTAAGTATTTTAGTCTGCCTGGTTTGGTTTAAGTTTTAGGGCCTAGCCTTGGGTTTAGGGGTTTTTGGCTCATGGTTTATAGCCTAAGCTTAAGTCAGGCCTAGAGTTTAGGGTTTTAGGGTTTAGGGTTTAGGGCTTAGGGTTTAGGGTTTAGGGATTTTATAATTTAGGGTTTATGGTTTAAGGTTTAGGGTTTAGGGTTTAGGTTCAGGTTTTAGTTTAGGGTTTAGGGTTTTAGTTTTTTTTTCATAGAGAATAAATTCAGTTTCAACATTTCTTGTTTTCAATTTCATCTACCAAGTAACACACCAAGTATTTAGGTTTTAGGTTTAGGGCTTAGGTTTAGTTTAAGGTTTATGGTTTTTAGGGTTTAAGGTTCATTTAGTGTTTAGGGTTTAGGGTTTAGGGTTTACGATTTTAGTGTTTAGGGTTTACGGTTTAGGGTTTAGGGTTTAGGGTTTAGGGTTTAAGTTTTTTTTGTTGAGGGAAGTTAGAATTCATTACCATAAAAGAAAAAGATTTAATGTCCTTAAAAGGGTTAAAACTCTAAAATTCTATTACTCTGAGAGCTACAAGAAACCTAAAGAGCTAAACCCCCCATCTAAGTACATTAGAAAAGGAAAACAAAACAAAAGAGCAAATTCAATAAATAAAAAGCATAAGAGAAAAGGACACAGAGTAAGACTAAAACAAATCTTAAAAAAAAAGCATGAGTCAATAGTAGTTGATGATTCCTTTGAGAAAGTAAGATAAGCAAGATATGCAGCAATAACACTTGGGTTGACTGAGTAAGGACCATTCCCTCTATGAAGTGCCATCCTGTAAAAGAAATCTGCAAAATACTACAAAGGCAAAAGTCATAGCTAAAAATGATAAGGTTAAATGAAGGAAAAGAAGAGAGCTGAGAAAGAGAAGATTCAGGCTCAGCTAGGATCATCTCACGGGGCAACAATACATTTGAGCATCCAAACTTTATAAAGAATGGTTACAATCATATGTATTGCTACCAACTAGAGAGAAGAGATGACTAGCATCAAAGCCATCATAGCCAAAATATGTGATACAAGCAAACATCCAAGGCCAACAGTCTGTAGAGTTCTAGATCCTGCACCATTAAACAAAGAGCAATTGGCCAGCAACCTATTAGCAGCCAAACCACCAAACAAAAACCACAACAAAATATTCAAAATAACCTAAAGAGAGCCTTGAACAAAGCCAGAACACCAATAATTTCCATTATCCAACTACCCATCCAAGCAGTAAACCAAGGAAAACTAGATCCAACCATTAATAAGCACCAGACTCATGCCAATTAATAGAGAAATAGCCAACAATACAAAAATAGGAGCCCTCAAGCCAAAGTCCCAACAAGTAGCAATCACCAAGCCAAACTAAGGTGAGCAACCATAAATGACTAAATAGCTTCAAAATGAAACCATCAACTGAAAGAAACATAAGCCGAAGCTAGTACAAATCACCAGAAGACAAAACAACCACACAAAAGGGGGCCAAAGGAAGCCACAAACCACAAGAAATCAAAAAGTCCAATTCGACAGGATCAGCAAAGGTTCGGCCAGCATAGCAAAAGGCTCCAGCAAATTGTCCAAGAAAAAGGAAAAGAGCAATAAGGAATAAAATCAACCAACCAAGATTCCAAAGACAACTAAAAGTCCTCCAACCAAACCAGCTAAGTAAAACAGCCATAAGGCAACCACTAAAGAACATCCCATGATAAATAACCAACAAAGGAAGCATCCCTAGCGGCCAAGGAAAAGTAGAAAACCAATAAATCACCACAAAATAGAGGTCCAAAAAAAGCACAACCACCATAGAAAGGCAACAACAGTAGCTAGCCAGGACCAGCCAAAAAATGAAACTTCCCTAGCAATAAAGACTAACCAGACATGAAGCATAATAACAACATAAAACATTCTTCAAAAAACACACCCAACAGAGGTTAATCCTAGGAGAATAACCAAACACAAAATCAATGCAAAAGAAAGATCCAGCAATAAATAACATGGAACTCAGAGGCAACCCCCAAAAAAGTAGCTAGGAAATTCTCCAAAAGAAGATTCAAAATGGCAACAACTAATAGGTGTTCCCACTATAAATTCCACCCATTCAACCATGAAAATAAGCAAAATGTAATTCGAGTTCAGTAGGAGAGCCAACAAACCAACCAATGCAAAAAATGGAATAAAGCTGAAGTAGAAACCATCTCATCTACCAACAATTAGAGTAATAATGCAGAGAAGACAACAGCCAGGCTGAAAAAACTGAGCCAACCTAGGGTGGAAAGATAGGAACCACCATGTTGCAACCACCAGCCAACAGTAAGAGGTCATAACCTAAAAAAAAAGTGAAAAAAGTTCTGTTAGGTTTAGAGTTTATGATTTAGTTTGTGAGGGTTAGGAAGATTTAGGTTTGATGAGAGTGGGAGATTTAGTGGTTTAGGTTTAAGGTAGGGCGAGGTTTAGGTTTAGGATTTAGTGGTGGAAGTGGGGTTGTGGTTTTAGTTTAAGGTGAGAGTTTATGGTTTAGAGGGTTTATTTTTTTAGGTTTATTGTTTAGAGGTTTAGGTTTTTTTATTTAGGTTTATTAGTTTAAATTAAATGAGTGGCAGGTTTATTTTATTTATTTTACTTATTTTATTTATTTTAGTTTATTTTATTTTATTTTTATTTAGATTTGTTTTTTTATTTAAATTTTATTTAGTTTATTTATTTTGGGTTTATTTATTTTAGTTCAGGTTTTTTATTTCAATTTATTTTTTAGGTTAAGGTTTAGATTTATGTTTATTTTTTAGTTTAGTTTTATTTTTATTTTTATTTTTAGGTTTAGGTTTTATTTTATTTTTTTTAGATTTAGGTTTAGGTTTTTATTTTTGTTTTTAAGGTTTAGGTTTTATGTTTTTATTTTAGGTTTATTTTAAGTTTTTATTTTTTAGTTTAGGTTTATGTTTAATTTTAGTTTATTTTATTTTATCTAGTTTAGGGTTTAGGTTTCGTTTATTTTAGGCATAGGTTTAGGTTTTATTTATTTTAGTTTATTTTATTTTAGTTTAGGTTTTGATTTATTTTATTTTTATTTTAGGTTTATGTTTATTTTTAGTTTAGGTTTTATTTTTTTTCTTTATTTTTAGGTCTTTTTTTTTAAGTTTATATTTTAGGTTTAGGTTTTTATTCTATTTTATTTTAGGTTTATTTTATTTATATTTTACATTTACTTTTTATTTTATTTAGGTTTTTTATTCTTAGTTTTATTTTATTTTTTAATTTATTTTTGGTTTTTATTTATTTTATTTTAATTTATTTTTATTAGTTTATTTTATTTTATTTTTAGATTTAGGTTTAGGTTTATGTTTAGGTTTTTATTTTATTTTATTTAGGTTTAGCTTTATTTATTTATTTTATTTTTAAGTTTTATTTAGTTTAGATTTAGGTTTTTAGGTTTTTAAGGTTTAAGGTTTAAGGTCAGTTTTAGGGTTTTAGTTTTAGTTTTTGGGGTTTTTTTTAGTAGGGTTTAGTTAGGGTTTAGTGTTTAGGGTTTAGGATATAGTGTTAAGTGTTTAGGCTTTAGGGTTTAAGGTTTTAGGGTTTAGGGTTTTCGGTTAGCTTAAGGTTCAGGGTTAGTTGAGGGTATAGTGTTTAGGGTTTAGGGTTTAAGCTTTAGGGTATAGATTTATTAGAGTTTAGGATTTAGGATTTAGGGTTAATTTATGGTTTAAGGTTTCAGGTTTAGAGTTGTAGGTTTGAGATTTTAGGTTTAGGGTTCAAGGTTTAGGGTTACAGTTTTATTTATTTTATTTTGTTTTATTTTTTATTTTTAAATTAATCAAACTAGTAGGTTTATTTACTTTATATATTTTAGTTATTTTAATTTTTTTAATTTTTAAAATTAAGTAAATTGGTAGGTTTAGGTTTATTTAGTTTATTTTTTTATTTCTTTTAGTTTATTTTATTTTATAAATTATCCATCTTCTGGACTTATACTCGCCCAGAGTGGCTGCAAGCTAACTGCTCCTATAATTTTAAAACCATGTAGTGAGATCTTATAAATTACAAGATAGCTAGGGTAGTAAATTAATTAGTATGATACTAAAGTCCTAAACACACTTCCTAAGAAACTAGAGCATGAGTGGTGTGAGCATATGACTTAATCTATAGATGCAGTATGTTTTCAAATTTTATTTCATTTTAGACACATCATTTTGACAGAGGCTTTAAGATTTCTTATGCCTAAATGCATGAAGAAATAGGTTATGGGTTAGATCAGCTAGAACAAGGTCTTTTCCACCACAATGGATGCTCTCATAAGGATGGATATCCTTCATGTTCAAGAGAGAAAGAATATGCATGCATGATGTGAAACATACAATCATATAGATAAAGGGTTGCTAAATCTTTTAGTTATCTTATTTTTGTCTTAGGCTTTTGTTGACCTCACTTTTGGAGTGAGCTTTCAACTTCTCCATCTTAGACATAAGGACTCCTCTAAATACTAAGAGTTCCTTAGTCTTAAGATTCTTCTAGTGATTAGGTGAACACTTAACCCAACCTTAGAGACTTAGAAGAGTTAGTCATAGGAATAGGTTATGCCTGAAGGGTTTTAGGAAGACCTGCCTACCCTATAGCTTAAACCCAAAATCTTGCAACCTTCTTTGAAGTCATACTTTAAACTCAAATCTTAAATCAATTCCAACTCAATTCATTTTCTCAAATATTAAACCAAATCCAAAACTTTTTCTTAGGCCTTTGATTTCATCTTAGGGACTTAGCTCAAATCAAATCTTAAATCAATTCCAACTCAATCGATTTTCTAAAATCTTAAATAAATTTCAACTCAGTTGATTTTCTCAAATCATAAATCAATTCCAAAACTCAAATCATGAATCAATTCCAAATAATTGAAATCCATGATCAATTCCAAATCCAAAATCTTTTCTAAGCCTTTTTTATTTCATCTTATGGACTTAGCCCAAATTAAATCAAAATCACTCCAAACACAAAAGATTTTCTCATAACCCATTTATATTCTCATTTATATTCACAAATATAAATAAAATATGAATTCAAATAACCAAAACTAAATTCAAAACTAAACTCCAAATTTAACCAAAATCCAACTTAAACTCTTTCAAGTCAAATCCTAGAACTTAGCCAAACCTTTCTCAAATCAATCCAAATCCTTGGATTTTCTCTTCAAACAATCATTCCTTCAATCACATGCCCAAATATAAATATAAACTATAATCATCAAACCAAAATCAAACTAACAAAATCAAACCCATGTTCATCCTTTGAACTTGATATTGTCAAAAGAACCAAAATTCATTAGACTCCAAATCACTTACAATTGGATTTACATTTCAATCATAAGTCCATATGAGAGTTCAACTAAACTTGAATCAAGCCTTGCTCAAGCCAATTGACCCACTTATGCTCACTTGACCCAAAGTCATCTAAAGGACCTTTTTGAGCTAAATTCTAATCCAACCTAAATTAGATTGAACTAAGCCCATCTAAGCCTCACATTATGAGCAACAATCATCCTAGGATGATCAATCACTCAAATTGTGTCAAACCAAGTCAAACTAGCCTTTGACCAAGTCAACACTTAGCCCAAATGAAACATAAACAAGCCAAAATTCACTATAAGCCAAATGGACTGAAACCATTGATCTAAACTAGTTCATAATGAATGAATGAACTTGACCAAGCCATCAATTGAGCCAAACCAAGCCTAATTGGCCACTTGACCTAAGTTGACCCAAGTTGACCTAAAAAGTGAAAATGAGTCAAATTTTGATCTAAGCCAAATTGATTGCAACCAATGGGTCAAACTCATTCTAAATTGATTGTTGAACTTGAACAAAGCTTCAATTAGCCATAACCAACCCAGCCCAATTGACCATGAACCCAACTTGACCTAAAGGTCAAATCAACTTGAAATCAAACTAAACCAAAATTAATTAAAACCAAAGCTTGCAAGACATTTTAAATGATCAACAAAACTAACCATGTCTAACCCATAGGTCGTTAAATTGGTCAACTTGACCCATTTGACCTAAATGAACCTAAATGAACCAAAACAAAATATAAACCAAATTGAACCAAACCAATGATACCCATAGGCTCAAAATGATCATTTAAACTTGACCTAACCCACAGTTTGACCCAATTTGACCAATTGGACAACCTAACCCAATTTGTCCTAACTTGACCTAAATGAGTCAAATTGAACCAATTCAAACCAAATGAATTCCAAATCATTTTAAATTTGGCCCAACCCACTTTTGAATCATTTCAAATCTACCCAAATCAAAATCAAGGCTAAATGACCACTTTACCCCTAGGTCAAAGAGTATCTTATGACCAAATTCAATTAGAATTTGGTCATATTCTTTCTCAAAGCCACCCAACATCCTTCTAACTATCCAGTTGGACACCAAAGAGGGTCGTGAGCATGACCCAATGTCCTCGCCATGACCCAACCAAGAAAACAAGCTACAATGGAATTGAGTACTTGGATCACCCAATACACTCACATAGCACATGGGCACTCACTCTACTTCCCTGCACTACCTAAAATGTATCACATGGGATGCTAAATAGCACAAAACAACCACCTTAGCATGCCATGCCAGTCGCCACGTGGCCCAATGGGATTAGAGGCTTAATTAGCTTTAATTAATTCATTTTTAATGCTAAAACTTCCAAAATTCATAACTAATTATAGAAAAATCCATAAAATACAAACTCAAGCTCATTTTAAAGATAATTCAGCAAGGAATAATATAAAATTAAAATCAATTAATTTTTAATAGTAATTTTCACTCAATTTGTCTTCTATTGGAAATATAATTAGGCTAATTACTCCTTAATTACTTCAACAGTTATTTATAAACATCCTTAGGTTGATTAGTGGGATGACCTTTGCCTCCCATGATTTTTTTGGAATTTATTATTGGATTAATTAGGGGAATTGCTTAGTTCATCCTTAATCCCTCTCTTAACTAAATAAATTCATTAATTAAGTTTGTTAACCATCATTAAATAATGAATGGACTTAGGGAATGAGATTTGGATTTCTTTTCCAATTCTTTACCCTAAGTTTATTTCATTTGGATAAACATTTAATTAATTTGCAAATTAATCAATGACTTAATTATTTCATTAATGGCTCAATTAATCAAACTCAAAACTAAATCACTCTAGAACTTAACCACTTAATCTTGGGTAGATTCTTAGGTGTTCAATAACCTAAGAGACTTTAAAGAAAATTATAATCAAACTACATGTATGGAAAGTTTATAAAAGTACTTAATTAAACCCCTTAGCCTAATTAATCAATAATTGCAAGCCAATTGCATTAGGCCTCTTTATTTCTTAGGTGCATGGTTGATTTAAATTCTATGTGGTTGCATATCATATGTTAGCCCATAATTACTTATTTAATTATGTTAGTAGTTAAGGGTAATTAATGGATTTAATTCACCCCTTAACCTAAACAAAACATAAAATCAACCTAATTGGTCTAAAAATTAAACTAAACAAATTCACACATGGGGGAATTGGGTTAGGACAAGAAACCTTTCTCATATTTTCTAAGTCAAGTCAAATTCAAAAATAAAAATCTTCTTAAAAAATTTTGATTCACTTAAATTATTATATTTTCATAGCATTAATTTATTAGGGTGAATGAAGTCATATGCTTACATCACTTTATCTCTTTATAAGCATGTTAAATGTTGTTTTCCATATGAAATCATGCATTCATCTCTTTTGAAAAATCAATTAAATAAAATGTTTCCTTTTACATCAAATTGCATGTGTTGGTTAAAATTAAGAAAATGAGTGGCTATTTAACAAAAAATTATTTCAAAAACTTATAAATTAAAGATTATAATGAAAGTGATACTACTTATAAGTGCTTATAAGCTTTCTTGTGATTATAGCATAAGATGTGTTTTATGTTGTTTTCTTGTCTTCTATTAACATGGACTGGTATAGGATTTGCAAAATGTATAGTACATTTGAAAAGAACATAACACTAAATTAAATCTATTCCTATGCACTCCTATGTTATGACGTAAGATGGATCCTCACATTACACATGTATATTATACACCCAAATCAAACACAAAAATATTTTGCATGATTCTTCATCCATTTGTTTCTTTTTGTATATTTACATGAATTTAAGAAAAATGGTATATTAGTCTGCATATCTTAGGGCTGTGAGACTTTAAGTAACCCTAAGTAGGTCTTGTACCTTACACCCCTCATGTAGAAAACCATGGAACCGTACTCATTTATGTCTTTTATACATGTGAATGTGCATTATGTTAATGGATAAAGAATCCCTCCTTTCCACATAATAAAGACATGCATTCATGGAATATCCAAATTTTCAAGTCATATCTCTTTGCATTCATTATCAAGGTGTAGTAAAAATTTGCATTGCATGTATAAGTATGCTTAGGATTTATTCATATACATGGTATTCATGGTGGAAAGAAATAAATGATTGTGTGTTATGTGATAGTAATGCACCTTAATTAATCCTAAGATGCCTTTCTTAATGAATAGGGCTATTTAGAGCAAATCTAAACTTACGGTTAATTAAAACACATAATAAAATATTCGCAAAAGAAAAATCATTAACAAATCTACCTTAGAAATTACTTAAGGTAGGGATGAAAGAGAAGTTCTCTTCTCTTTTCTTCTCTTTATGACATTTAGTAACTAAGTGTAGGTTTATTCAAACCAAATTAAATCACCAACTAAAATTAACAAATCAACTAAATCACCTAAATTAAAACCACCCTCTAAATTAAACCTCTCACACTTCAAAAATCTCAACCTTAAAGCCTAGCTAAGGCATTCCATACAAGCCTTAAATGACATACACATTCAGCTAAGTCACCATTTCTAGCTCTATATTAGGGAGGTGCATGGTTTGATGCTTGATATTAGTCTAATCACACTTTCAACAGGGGTTGTGCTTGAGAGGCACTATAAAAAAATATAAATTCTTTTGTTGTGCAGTTTGCTTATACCCCTAACCATAATCCAAACTAGGACAGGTGGACTTTGTTACCCATGTGTGGGGCGCTAAGTACAAATTATTCATATAACTGCTTGGGTTGTGTGGTATGTTTAGCTAATCATTATTTTCAATGTTTAGTTAGATTTATTTTTCCCATTTTAATTTAAATTTTACAATTGAAATTTAGATTGAATGTTATGGGGGGATTAAGGTGAACATTGGTCATAAGACCATATCTTATGTACCATTTGAAGCCTTAGAGGAAACTACATCCCAAGTTAAATCAAAAGGATGGAAGAAATGAAGAAAGAAAGAAATGAAAAAGCAAGAAAGAAAGAATGAAGATTGAAGACCCCCATTACATGAATTCATTCTAAATTGTAATTATTCTTTTGTAATTTAGGTTTTATAATGGTAGAGCTCAACTACTAACATTTCTTTTCAGGTTGTATGGTAGTACCCGATCGCACTGGCCTTTGATCTTTTTATGCTAATTTTATAAATTGATTATTATTTTGTTTATGATTGTGCAATTAGGATGGCATGATTTTCCTAGTTTCTTAATTGCTTGATGGTTGTTGAATGTCCCGGATGCAATTGAACTCTTAGGAAAAAATAAATTTTCTATCCCATTAATCAACTAAAAATTAAATTAAATAACTCATAACCTCACCTAAAAGCCTAGGACATAAATCAAGATAATAAAAGATTTAGAAATCCTCTAGTTGGATGTTATATGTCTCACATCATGCATAAAACATATTGCTTCGCTCTTGCTAATGGAGGGCTTCCACAATTGCTAGAGAAAATGGCTTCACCTTTGAAAGCCAAACACACCTTCTTTTTATTTTGGCTCATAACCAATTTCATGGCATATGAAATCCCATATCCCGTGTCAAATAAAAATGTCCAAAAATGAAAATAAAACTTAACAAAATTTGCATAGATTAAGATATTTATTCATGCCCTTCATGAGTGTATGTTTAAGGACTTAGTCTCATTTCTACATAAACAATAGCATATCTATCTTACAAAGCATAAGACTTGTCTACATGTATTTAAAATCATAGGAAGAGTTAGTTGGCAGCCACCCCCAAGCAGTTGTAAGTCCGACAGTTGGGTGGTTTATGCTCTCTTGTGAAGGTAAACCATATACCCATCTTCGCTTTAGATTTAGGTCATGCCTTGGCCCTCACCAAAGCTCCTTAGATTTAGGATTTGAGGTCGCTATTTTCCTTTGTGGGGTACAAGCATAAATCCTCACCTCTTAAGCATTTTCATGATCTCGTGTTGTGGAATTATAATCCCTAGATATCTAATAAAAATTCAACTCAAAGATAGAATCCTTCTCAAATTTCAAAAATATAAAGCCAAACCATAGGATAATTTGGAATGCTCACTAGGTTTCATAGTATCATGAGCATCCCCTACTCATCTCTCTTTGGTTTCAATAATTACTCCTTCCTTTTGATCAACCCCACTTAATTTTCCAAAAATAACCAATTTGTTGATAGTCCAATCTTAGAAATCTTTGGAGATAATGATCATTTACCTTAATCAAGAGTATTCTTAAGGAATCTCATTCCTTAAGATGTAATTAACTTTGGGGGATTGCCTCCATAGGGAACTTAATGAACCTAATTTAAATTGACCCTACTTTACTTTTCCAAGTAAAGTTGGGGAAAGATCTCTAGTACATTCGAAGACCCATTGACCTTAGGAGTCCTCATTAGGTAATTAGGTTCATTATAGGATGGTGACTTCTATCTCTGGAGATAGTACATCATTCCTCAATGTCACCCCTGATCACCCGAATGAGTATATCTACAGATCTACATGGTGTCCCAACAATATACATATAATTTTTTCAAATTCCAAGTTTGAAAAATAAACACCATAACTTTATGATGAGGTTATGAGTTGTTTGAAATTTAGTTATGAGTGATTAGTTGGGTAGAAAAGTTATTCTTATCATAAGAGCCTAATCATATCCAATACACACATTAAAGCATCAATCATTCAAGAAACTATGAAAAGTATGCCATCCAAATGCATAATTTAAACATAACATCAAAAATTTATATAAACTATCATAAAAGAATAAAAGTCTGGTGCAGTCGAATAGCACCGTACAACTCAAAGAGAGAAAAGATGGGTAGCTAAGCTCTACCCTTATACAACCTGGAATATGAAACAATAACTATAATTATATTAAATTTTATGGGGGTCTTCATTCTTCATATCTCCATTTTTGATTTGGTTCCTTCTTTAATTTGGATGGTTCTTATTTCAATGGATCACAGGGCACCCCAAGACAAGGCCTTCTAGCAACTGTTCATTCTAATCCCCCATAGCTCTAATCCTAATTTCTATTGCAAAAATTACATTTATGTGGGAAAAGTAAATCTAACTACACCTGCAAAATAGAGGTTAGCTAAAAATACTATAATCTCAACCAATTGTATTTATAATTTGAACTTAGCACCCTACACATGGGTAACTAAGCCCACTTGTCCTAAGTTGGATTATGCTTAAGGATTTAAGCAAGCTATAAAAAGAGCATTTATATTTATTTTTAGAGCATAATCCCTACAGATAATATAACTAGGCTAATATTGGCCTATTATCCAATCTATGAAGCAAACACCTAACATCAAATCTAAAATAATACATCATAAAACAAAGCATGCATCACATCATACACCACCCTAACTTAGAGTTAGAAGTGGTGACTTAATTCTAATGTGTGTATTAAGGCTTGTGTAGTAAGTCTTGTTAGGCATTAATGTTGTATTTTCTAAGTGTAGAAGGATTCAATTTAATATGAAAGGTTGATTTCACTTCAAGTAATTTAATTGATTTGATAATTTTAATTTGTGTTTTCTTTTGTTTCATTTGATTACACTTAGCAACTAAGTGTTATAAAGAAAGGAAAAGAGGATTGTCCTCTTTCTTCCCTACCTTAAGTCACTTTCTAAAGTATATTAATTTGATTTAGTTCTCTTTAGTGAATGACTTATTAAATTATTTAATTAATCCTAAGTTTAGGTTCACTTTAAATAATCCTATTTAAAATGAAAGGCATCTTAAGATTGATTTAATTAAATTACTACTAGATGACATATATTAAATCATTCCTTTCCATCACTTGTAATATGCATATGATTTAATCTTAAGTGTATCTATACATGCAACATATTTTAGCACACTTAAATGATGAATGTATGTGTATGTTTAGAATTATATTTTATTTGATTGAATTATTTAAATATATTAATTTAAAGCTTTATGCAAATGCTTATACAAAATGGCCATAAGAATGAAATTAAATAAGCATGTGTCATTGTTAAACCAAGGATGTGAGGTAATAAAATGACCTCATTGGAGCTAGCTAAAGCCTCATATTCCCAGGATGTCCAGACTATATACCCATTTGCATTCAAATATATGTAAATCTGTATACATGAATAGAGGATGTAAGCTCTAAATCATATGGCTAATTAATTCAACTACTTAGTCAATTTTGAATGCATGCAATTTTAATGTAAAATGGGATTTTCATTCTCTAATCACATATACATATACATATACAAAGACTTAGGCAAGTATGTGTTGTTTTTAAACCAGGGAAGTGAGGTAATCAAATAACCTCCATGAGGCTAACTAAAATCTCAATTTCCTAAGATGTCCAAACTATAAACATGCTTTTCTTGGACACATATATATGTATACATAAATGAGGGGAAAAAAACCATGCAAAGATTGTATTTTTTTTATGATTGAATCATTTATATATATGAATTAAAGCTCTATCCAAATTCTAATGTTGAAATAAATAAGAATGAAATAAAATGGCTACGTGCCTTTATTAAACCAGGGAAGTGAGGTAATAAAATGACCTCCCTGGGGCTAGCTAAATCCTCGTGTTCCCCAGATGTCCAGACTATATACGCATTACCATTCAATCTTATATAAATCTGCACATGAATTGAGGAAAGAGAACTCCAGATTCATACACTTAAGCTACAAACACATGCATTTCTTATGTATTTATGACTAGCATCATAACACATATTTTTATTCATTTATAAGGTTTTGAAAAATACATTTGGATTTAATAGTGATAATAGCCTTGCATATATTAAATTAAATCAACACATGCAAGCTTACATAAAGGAAATCCATTTTATTTTGCTTGATTTTGAAAATGATTAATTAAGCCTAATTAAAGCCTAATTCTATTAGCGCTACATGGCGCACTAATGTGGCACAGTTTCTACATGGCTTCATGGGATTGCCTACTTAAAACTTATCCTGCTCAGCTCCTACATGGTGGTGGTGCATGCGCTTTCCTGTTTGCCATCTGATCTAAGATTATATAACTATGATTAATCTGATAGCTTAATAGGATAAAATCAGATGGATCTAGAAAATCTAATCATGACCATCCATTCCAATCACATAGAATGGACAGTGCATGATCTAATGTCATGCGAGTGAGAGAGAATGGAGTTCATCCACCATTACTCACTTGATCTGAGCTTACCCGAGCTCGAAACAACTCCAAAAGGATCCCACACCTGCATAAAATCAATTGTAGGGGATCCAACGATCAAGATCACACGAGATGCAAGCTTTCTTCAAAAAGCTCCAACCCATTTTTGCCTGAGGATAGATTTTGGAAGCATACCTCACTAGACCTCAAGTCCAGCTGCTCGAATAATTTAGAAAGCTTCATCTAGTGGAGATGAAGCCCTGTTGATCAATAATTGGATCAATTCCTTGATGTTTGCTTGTAAGGCCATGAACCAATGATTTGGAGCTCAAGTTTCATTGAAGTCCCACCTCCAGTGCTCGAGAAGCTTGGGAGATAATTCATTCTGGCTCAACGAGGCCTGGGGAAGGTGCGTGCAGAGTTAATTTGAGTTTGATGCAAAATTAGGGAAGTTTGATCAATGAAGTGTCCTATTTTGGGATGAATGGAAATGGCATTTTTCGATCGAGGAATGAGTTGGGGAGCATAGGGAATGGCTCTAGGAGCTCATCTTGGATAGCTAGGGCTCTAAAAAATAATTTTTGTGTGTGCTTGAGTTGAAATGAGGGGGTGTGTAACCCCCTTCCTCTTTATGAGATGGTGGGATCAGGTTTGGCTTCTTGTGCTAGTACAACCATCTCAGGGAGTCAAGGGTGGCAGGGAGGAGGTGAGTTGGCTCAGCTTGGTGGCTGCCAAAGAGGAATAATGGTTGTCCTACAGGTTTCAAATGCTCTGATGGGGATGGTGAGGTAATTTCACCTCCCATGGGCTGGCCTACCCAACCACCCCTTGGGTCATGTTGGGTAGTGTCCTAGGTGCCTAGGTAGACCATTGGGAGAGTACCAAATAGCCAAAAAATGGAAATGTCAACTTACATGGGTGATTTATCTCATGTGATGCCCTTGACCTAAGGGTAGAATGATCATTTGGCATTAGATTTGAAATGAGCCAAAAGTGGGTTAGCCCAACTTTCAAGTCAATTGGAGTTGATTTGGTTAAGTATGGCTCAATTTGACTCATTTAGGTCAAATGGGTTAGTTTGAGTCAAGCTCGTATGATCATTTAAGATGTTTCGATTCAATTGGATTGGTTTAGTTTGGCTTAGACTTAATTTTGGATCATTTGAATTCATTTAGGTCAAATGGATTAAGATGACAAATTTGACCAAATTGGCCAAATTAGTTTGGGTTGGGTGTTGGCTTGGGTTTAGTTGACCAATTGAAGATGATTTTAGGATTTGGTTTCAATTAATTTGGATTTGATTTTGATTTAGGCCAACTTGACCCTTTAGGTCATTTTGGACCAAGTAGGTCAGTTGGGTTCATTTCAGTCTAATCATGGCTTTGCTCAAGTTTAATAATCAATTTAGAATGAATTTGAGCCATTGGTTGCAATCAATTTGGTTTATATTTTTATTTGACCCAATTTAGTCTTTTAGGTCAATTTGGGTAAACTTGGGTCAAGAGGGCCAATTGGATTTGCTTTGACTCAATTGAAGGTCAAGACATATTCAAATATTGATTTTGATTTGGTATGAACATTGTTAGGGATTTGGCATAGGTTATAATTTGGCTAGTTTGGGTTCATATGGGTTAAGGGGTTGACTTGGTAAAATGACCAAGTTGACTTGATTTGACCTAATTTATGATAATTGATCAACTTAGGGTGATCAACAATCATGATGGGAGGTTTTTATGGGCTTGGTTCAATCCAATTTGGGTAGGATTAGAACTTAGCTCAAATAGGTCAAATTGGCCACTTTGGGTCAAGTGGACCAATTGGGTTTAGTAGGCTTGATTTTGGGTTGAGTTTGATTTAGTTGAGTTTATATATAGATTTGGGATTGATATAAAAATTCAACTGCAATTGCCTTGGGGTTAAATGGGTTTGGGTTCATTTGAACATTTCAAGTCAAAAGGGACAAGTTTGGTTTAACTTTGGTTGATTTTGGTTTGGCTTGATGTTTGTAGATTTCATTTATACTTATGAATATGATTGAAGGTATGATTGATTCATGAGAAAATTAATTGAATTTGGGTTTTGGAATTACACTAAGTCCATGGAGTTGGGTCATGGATTATGTTTGGATTTTGATTTGGTTTGATTTAGTTTTGATGATTTAAATGTATATTTTATTTAAATTTATGAAGATGATTGAAAATATGATTGATTTGTGAGAAATCAATTGAGTCTGACTTTATTTGGATTAATATTTGGCTAAGTCTATGGGATAGGTCATATGGCATAAGAAGGGTTTTGATTTAATTTGATTCAGTTTGATTTAGTTTTGATCATTTGAATGTAGATTTGATTTATATTTAGGAAGATGATTGAAGTTATAAATTGCTAATAATAAAATCAAATGATTTTTGATTGATTTGTATTAAGATTTGGCTAAGTCCATGGGATAGGTCATATGGCATAAGAAGGCTTTCAAGTTTGGAATTGATCATGGGCTTCAATCATTTGGTTTTAGAATTTGGGTTTGGCTTTGGATTTGAATTTGATGTTTGAATTGAACTTTAAGTTTGGTTGGAGAAGGAGAACATGGATTGGATTTGGGTTGTAGGGTAGGTGGATTATCCTAATCCCTAAGGCATAATGTAATCTTATGGTTAAACCTTCTAAGTCTTTAGGCTTAGGTTAAGTGTTTACCTAATTGTTGGAAGTATCTTATGACTAAGGAAGTCTTTGTTCATATAATATTCCTAAGTCTAAAATAGAAATATTTAATCCGCACTCCAATAGTGAGGTCAACAGGACTTAAGCTCCATAGTGTTGCCCTTAAAGATAGATGATTGGAAGACCAAAGCAAAGTTTCACATTATAGACTCAGATGCATCTTTCAACACTTTGCTTGGGAGACCATGGATACATGAGAACAACATAGTTTCATCCTCTCTACATCAATGTATGAAGTTCGTGAGAGGTGGGATCATCAACTGTGTCAAAAGAGATCTCAAGCCATTTATAGTTCACGAGGTCCGCATATATGAGGATGTGTCTTACTACCTCCATCAAAATCAATAAGTCTATTCTCACGAACTTGGCCAAAGTTTAAAAATAAAAGAGAATGAAAAGGAAAAAAAGAAAAAGAAAGAAAACAAGAAAAATAAAAAAAAAGAGAAAATGAAATAAATAAATAAAAGGGTGCGAAAATAGTCTTAGAGGAGGAACTGGAGCTTGACATTTGATTCCACCCATAGTTCGTTACTCCATTCAAGCATATGGGTAGGATGATCTAACCTCCACTAAGTAGAGGAAGGGTCTAGTTCAGAGGAAGTCTTGGGGTGGAAAACCTCTCTATTGGCCACCCAATAGAAGATATGTCTCAGGTACCACGAGGGCACCTGCTATCCATATAATCTTAGAATCTAGTTCATAGGATGATTGTTATATGGTTAGCACACCAGCCAGCTCTTCTTAGTTATAGATTCCTTTGGTGGTGACACTTGAGTCATAGAACAATGAAGACTGGGGTCTAAAATAAAGCATAAGTGTATCCAACTCTACATGTGAAATAATTGGGCATCAGTTGGGAACCTTAGCTATAACCCTACTTTCCACTCAAAAAGCTAAGGGTTTGGTAGTTAAAGAAGCCATTAAGTCAACCACAGGTGTTAAGACTCAGAGGTTCTTTCTGGGAGCATCATCCTTAAGTCAAGAAGTTATTATAGAACTTGAGAATGATTTATATAAATATTTAATAGAATCTACTTTCGATTGGTACTTGCCTTGTGTTCATAATTTAGCAAAAAAATGGTTAATCCCACATACTTGGTCAAAGCACAAGTTAAACTACTTCGAAAGAATATGGAAGAACAAATGCAAAAGCTCTCAATGAAGATGTGGACTAGGATTTGATATAGTAGATTCGATCGATGATGATGATTACTGCATAGTCAACACCAATCATTTGGAATCTGATAGGTTATTTTTAAATTACATTAACTCATAGGAAGATCCATGCTTAAAAACTTCAGATGATCTAGATGATTTTGAAGTCAAAGATGCATCACCAGAGTTCAAAGAAGAGATCAAGTCAACCATCGACGAGCTCAAGAAAATTAACTTATGAACTAAAGAAGACATATTCTCTACATACATCAATTCTTTGTTGAATGAAATTGAAACCAATGACTTAGTGATGCTATTGATTGAGTTTAAGGACAACTTTCTATGGAGTTATGAAGTGATGCTTGGATTGGCCCCTGACATAGCAATCCATAAACTAGCAATAGAGCTTACGGCTAACCCTATCAAGCAAGCTTCTAGATGCATGTGATTAGATAGAACAACAGGTCATTTTTGAAGTCAAGAAATTGATCGATCTACTTAGTTAGCCAGCATCATCCAAGTTAACAAAAAGATTGGCCAAATTCACATATGCGTCAATTTTAGGGATTTAAATAAGGCATGTACAAAAGATTAATTTTTTCTACCAATCTCAGAGATGATGTTAGACATTTCCTCATCTCATGAAGTCTTCTCTTTGATGGATGGCTCATCTGAATATAACCAAATAAAGATGGACCCTAATGATGAAAGAAACATTGCTTTTAGAACCCCAATCGAAATCTATTTTTATAAGATCATGCCTCTCAGACTTAAAAATGTCGATGAACTCATTCATCATCAAGTCAAGTGCTATGTCGATGATCTCATGGTCAAAAGTAAGGAAAAGGAAGACCATCTCTTTGACTTGAGAATAGTTTTCAAATAGTTAAGATAATTTAACCTCAAATTGAATCCTCTGAAGTGTACATTCGGAGTAGCTTCAAGGAAAATCTTTTAGTTTATTGTTTGACACTTGGGAATTGAAATCAATTTATAGAAGACCAAGGTAATATTTGAAATGCCACCTCCTAAAAGTTTAACTCAACTTTGATCATTCCAAGAGCGGTTGTCTTGTTTAAGACACAATATATCCAACATATCAGGAAGATGTCAACCATTCTTAGCACTTGTCAAAAAGGATGCCAAGTTCAAGTGGGATGATAAGTGTGAGCATGCCTTCAATGACATCAAGCATTACCTGATGACACCACCAGTTCTATCAGCCCATATCTTGGGCAAGCCACTCATACTTTACACTACTACATTAGACTACTCCCTTGGACCTTTGTTGGCCTAAGCTAATGATCAAGGGAAGGAACATGCACTCTACTACCTTAGCTGTCATCTAATTTCGGTTGAGCCTAATTATCTACCCATTGAGAAGCATTTCATAGCTTTAATCTTTGCATCCCAAAAGCTATAACACTACATGCTTTCTCATAAGATGAACTTGATCTCTAGGATCAATCCACTATAGTATCTCATGACACGGTCGATGCTATCTGGACAATTGGCATGACAGTCCATGATCCCCTCACAATTTGATATTACCATCATACCCCTCTATGCGGTGAAAGGATAAGCACTAGTAAATTTCTTAGTAGCACACCCACTTCCTACTGACTTTCCTCTTAGTGATGATCATCCCGATGAATAAATCATGAACTTAGGGGATATTAGAATTCACCACTAAGAGATGTACTTTGATGGTGTGGCTTCCTCTCGAAAAGGAGAAGAACCATAATCTACTATTTCAGGAAAGGTAGGGGTAAGAATAGTTCTCTTAACTTTGGACTGTGATGTAATAAGATTCTCATATCATCTATCTAATCCTTGCACCAACAACAAAGCCAATTATGAGGCTCTGATTGCTATCCTGGAGTTAGCTATTACTCTAAGCATCCAAAACATCAACATCTTCGGGGATTTCATATAGTTATCAACCAAATCGATGGGTCCTATAAGTTTATAAAGCCCAAGCTCCATCATTGCCATAAGTACACCATGGAGTTGTTGGCCCAAATCCTAAAGGTTACCATTAATAAGATTCCTCGAGGAGAGAACATTGTATCGTATGCTTTAGCCAAGCATGCCAAAGAGTTGGCATGTATGGAGGATGACTTCATATCAATAAAGATCCAAAATAGATAAGTCTTATCCCTTATTAATATTGAACTCATCAAAAAGTACACTTTTAAAGGGGAGGTTGCCATTGCCAAGAAGGACGATGAGTTAGATTGGAGGCAAACATTCATGGATTACCTAAATAAAGATAAACTACCTCAAAAGAAGTCCCAAGCCCATTAAATGAAGTAGAGAGCACTTTCCTACACTCTTGTGGATGGTGTCTTGTACCAACGATCTTTTAATCATATGTGGTTACATTATTTAGAAAAGCACGAAGCTCGTAAGATCTTGACTGAGGTACAATCAGGATTATGTGGAGCCAACCAATCCAGTCTGAAGATGAAAGTTATGATCAAAAGACTAGGATACTACTGGATGTTGATGATCAAAGATTGAATGGATATGGCTAGGCAATGCCACCAATGTCAAATACATAGTGTGGTCCTACACCAACCACCCAATAATCTACATCCTACGTTAGCCTCATGACCATTCGAGTGTTGGGGTACCAACATAGTGAGTCTGATTGATTCTCTTTCCAAGGGACATCGGTTCATCTTAGCTGTGACTCACTACTTTCTAAATAGGTGAAGGTGATATCACTTAGAGAGGTCACAACTCAGCATTTGCTCTAGTTTTTTAGGAATCATATCATATATAGGTTTAAAGTGCCTCAACTAATTATATCCAATAATGGTATTGCATTCAAGAACACTAAGATCAACAACTTTCTCTATATAAATGGCATAGATTGGAGATATTCTACCATCAACTACCCAAGGGAAAATGGCTTAGCATAAGCCTTCAACAAAACTCTCATCCAAATACTGAAGAACTCACTCGACAACAATAAGTGACAGTGGCATGAGAAGTTAGTTAAAGCCTTGTGGGCCTACTGCACCACATATAGAACTCTAACTCAATCTACTCCTTTCTCTTTAGTGTATGGGTCTAAATCTATTCTACCATTAAAAGTCCACCTCCCATCACTAAGGATTGCTGTGAGTAGCAAGATCACACCAAAGCAAAATGCCAAGTTATGGTTAGAAGAGCTCGAAGGTTTGGAAGAGAGATGCCTGTGGGCATTCCAAAACCTCGAGTTGTACAAAGCTAAAATGATTGAAGCTCACAAAAAGTTGGTTCTTTCTAGAGCTTTTTAAGTAAGAGTGCTTATTTTAGTTCTAAAGTGATCGATTATTTCCTATCGTAAAATGGGAGGCAAGTTTGAACCCACTTGGGAAGACCTTCTTTCCATAGAGAAGGCCTACCAAGGAGGATCTTATCCGCTTATTATTCATAAGGGAGAGTGCCCAATGCTTCTAATCAATAGACTCTACTTAAAGATATATTATATATTATGTCTGAAAATAATTATCATCAATGAAAATTCCATTTCGAATTCAATGTCTTCCATATTGAATATATTCTTGTTTACGAATCTACCATGATGTGTTTAGGGTAGGTGAAAGGAACTTAACATAAACACAAACTACACACAACCATATAAAATAGACACAAATCTTTTGTGTCAAGCTACTCTGAGTTGAGATGTAACCCCCAGCGACACTCACTCAATAGATGCTCTAGGTCAGGCTGACATGCTACCCTGCTAGTGTGTCACCCTAGTGGTCTTCATGGTTTGGAGGATGTAAGTATGCTAATCTTTCCTTCCTTACTTGGCCACTGCACACCAATAAGTGCCTTGTTAGTTTGGTAGGCCTTACTACATGGTCGATAAGCTACCTCATGTTGGCTTTATTCAAGAGTATGTGAGTCTGCTATGATTTCTTCTTGGATTAGCCTTTGTGCACTGAGTAGGTCAAGTATATTTGAGATTTAGGATAAGTCCCCTAGTGGCTCCTTCCCTCCTTACTGCTTCAAGTTTGGGTCCAATCCTTCCTCAGGGCTCCCTGCTTAGTAGTCACTCCAGGTCAGATAGCTTCTATCTCACTAATCCTTCCTTGGGGCTCCCTGCTTAGTAGTCACTCCAAGCCAGATAGCATCTATCTCACCGACAACATACTATCCCAATGATCAATTTTTCTTGGAAAGTTGTAAGCCTATATGCTATCTTTCCATATTGATTATTGCTCATCGATTGGCACCTTAGATTGGTTGGTTCTCACTATGTTGACGGATACACCACTCATGCTGATGGATAGAACTTAAGTTAGTTGGTTATCACACGTTAGGATACACCACTCATGGCAATGTAAGTTTGCTATGCTTTCTCCTTGTGTTGGCCACTATACACTTATGGGCTTTCTTTTCTAAGGCTTAGGATAATGCCCCTATCAACACCTCTCCTGTGGGCATTATATTTGGATCACGTCCTTTGCAACCCAATTTAGACACTGCCTGGGTTACTTTCAGATTGGACAGTTCCCCTATCCTAGTAACCACCCTTGTGGTTTGAGAATCTATCCTATGGATGTGTAGATTCTCCCTTGGTCCCTTAATATAGACTATAAGGAATAATACCATAATATACTAAAATATTTCAAAACATCTTATAACATCCAAAAACACATCACTACATGCTCAAATATATGATGCTACATTAGACTATAATATATGGTATTATAATATGATTTAGGGTGGGAAAGTCCCTTGAAGACATTTTCCTTAGCCACCATAACTATTTTATGATTAGGTCATTCTTTATATCTACTCTTAATGACATCTTTATTCAAGGTTTATGGTTTAAGGTTTAGGGTTAGCGTTTAGGGTTAGTTTAGGGATTAGAATTATTTTAGGGTTTAGGGTTTAGGGTTTGGGGTTTATGGTTTAGGGTTTAGGGTTGTAGGTTTTAAGGTATAGGGTTCAGGGTTTTAAGGTTTAGGGTTTAGGGTTTAGGGTTTAGGATTTAGGGTTAAGGGTTTAGGGTTTTTAGGGTTTAGGGCTTAGGGTTTTGGTTTTAGGTTTAGGATTTAAGTTTTAGTTTTAGGGTTTATGGTTTAGGATTTAGGTTTTAGGGTTTATAAGTTTTTTTTTTTTAGACAAGAAATTCATATTCAACATTTCTTCTTTTCAATTTCATCAACCAAGTAGCACACAAAGTTTTCTAAGACACAAGTGATGACATATAAAAAAATGAGCGCCCATAGAGTAAATAAAAAACCTTAAATAAGTAGAACTATCTTTACTATAAAG
Organism: Cymbidium sinense; assembly: GCA_021442155.1. Classification (NCBI taxonomy): domain Eukaryota; kingdom Viridiplantae; phylum Streptophyta; class Magnoliopsida; order Asparagales; family Orchidaceae; genus Cymbidium; species Cymbidium sinense. The sequence goes on from CM038222.1 coordinate 143,083,245, forward strand.
AAATAATTCCATAAGTAGTAGATCAGATCGATCGTTCTTCAAGTTCCCTAGTTTCTATCAGAACCACCCACACCTCTCGAGTAGTGGGATTCTCCATCATATTCCCGATCTCTTCCTTTCCCACCACCATGGTTGTAACCTCCATCGCTCCTCCCACCTCCACAACCACCTCTGCTATGACCACCACCTCCATATCTGCCAGCACCTCTGAATACCCCACCACCACTATGATAACCACCACCACCCCCTTCGCCTCCACCTTCGCCTCCACCGCAAGATCTACACTAAGCCTAGTTGACGGTGTTATTTTCACCGTCAAAGTTCAAGCCATTCGTAGGGTTTAGGGTTAATTTAAGGTTAAGGGTTTAGGGTTAGTTTAGGTTTAGCTTTAGACTTGGCTTCTGATTTAGGTAGGTTTTAGTGTTTAGGGTTTAGAGTTTAGGTAGTAGGTTTTAGGGTTTAGTGTTTAAGTTTTAGGATTTTGAGTTTAGGGTTGGGGTTTAGGGTTTTTAGGGTTAGGTTTGGTTAGGAGTTGTGGTTTAAGGTTTAGGGTTTAGGGTTTAGGGTTAAGGAGTGGGTAGTTGGTTTAGGTTTAGGGTTTAGGATTTAGGATTTAGGATTTAGGATTTAGGAGGGTGTTTGGGTTTTTTGGATTTAGGGTTTAGGGTTTAGGATTTAGGATTTAGGATTTAGGGTTTAGAGTTTATGATTTAGGTTTAAGATTTATGATTTAGGGTTAAAATTATTTTTTTAAAATAAGTAAACTAGTAGGTTTAGGTTCATTTAGTTATTTTTATTTATGTGATTTTATTCAAATTTTTATTTTTATTTAGGCTTATTTTTGTTTTTATTTAGTTTATTTTATTTATTTTAGTTTAGGTTTTTTATTTTAGTTTGTTATTTAGGTTTAGGATTATTTTTAGTTGAGTTTTATTTTTATTTTCTTTTTTAAGTTTACATTTTAGTTTTTATTTAGGTTTAGCTTTAGGTTTTTATTTTATTTTATTATGTTTAGGTTTTACGTTATTATTTTGGGTTCATTTTTAAGTATTATTTTTTAGTTTAGGCTTAGGTTTATTTTTAATTTATTTTATTTTACTTAATTTTGGTTTAGGTTTAGGTTTAGTTTATTTTAGGTTTAAGTTTAAGTTATATTTATTTTAGTATAGTTTATCTTAATTTAATTTTAGGTTTATTTTATTTTGTTTATTTAATTTTTATTTTAAGTTTAGGTTTTTTTAAGTTTAGGGTTTAGGTTTTATTTTATTTATTTTAGGTTTATTTTTAGGTTTAGGTTTTATTTTATTTTATTTTAGTTTTATTTAATTTTATTTTATGTTTAGTTTTATTTTATTTCATATATCTTATTTGGGCCTGGGTTTGGGAGGTGGTTAGGGTCCAGGGAGGTTTAAGATTTAGTGCTAGGCTTTAGGGTTTGGGCTGGGTTTAGGTGGTGTCAAGGTTTATGGTAGTTTAGGATATGGTTGGGGTTTAGAGTTAGTGGTTAGTTGGGATCAGTGGACTTAAAAGAGGGGGGTTAAGGTGGTCATGGAAGCCTGTAGGATAGTGGATGGAGGTTTAAGGGGAGTTATCAGGTGGGGTCCAGGGAGATAGTCAGAGTGGTGGGTGGCCCAGTGACAGAGCCTGGGTGGGCCCAGGAGTGGAGTGGCCCAGGAAAAGATCAGGATTTAGGTCAGAATGAGAGGGAGTGGTTAAGGCCTGAGTTTTGAGCAAAGGTTTAGGTCAGGGAAGATTGTGGCCCAGGTCAGTTTAGGATCTTGGGAGTGATAGAGTGGGCCTGTGGACTGGGGTATAGAGGATTAGTGTTAGAGGTAGGTTAGTCAGTTAGGGTTTAGGGCCCAGGATTTAGGTTTAGGAGTTGTGGTAGTGTTTAAGGTGAGTTTTAAGGTTTAGGGTTTATTATGTCCATATTTTTTTAAATCAAGTAGGTTTAGTGTATATTTTTTTATTTTTATTTGGGTTTATTTTTTTATTTATTTAATTTAGTTTATTTATTTTTGGTTTATTTATTTTAGTTTAGTTTATTTATTTTAGTTTATTTTTTAGGTTTAGGTTTATGTTTATTTTACAGTTTATTTTACTTTTTATTTTGAGGTTTTTTTAAAAAAATTTTTAGGTTTAGGTTAAGGTTTTTATTTTATTTTTTAAGTTTAGGTTTTTATTTTAGGTTTACTTTTAAGTTTTATTTTTTAGTTTAGGTTTATTTTTATTTTATTATATTTTATTTAGTTTTAGTTTATTTTAGGTTTTGTTTTATGTTTTATTTATTTTAGTTTATCTTTAGGTTTATTTTATTTTTTTTAGTTTTAGATTTAGGTTTGTTCTTTATTTTAGGGTTTAGTTTTTATTTTTTTATTTATTTTTAGGTTTAATTTTTAGGTTTAGATTTTTATTTAGTTTTTATCTTATTTTATTTTACATTTATTTTATTTTAATTTTATGTTTTCTTTTTATTTTATTTAGGTTATTTATTTCTAAGTTTATTTTATTTTTTAGTTTTGTTTTGCTTTCTATTTATTTTATTTTAGTTTAATTTTAATATTTTATTTAATTATATGTTTAGGTTTACATTTAGGTTTTAGTTTAGGTTTTATTTTATTTTATTTATTTATTTTATTTAGGTTTCGATTTTTATTTTTTTATTTTTTATAGGTTCTATTTAGTTTATGTTTAGGTTTTTAGATTTTTAGGGTTTAGGGTTTTTTTTTTTGTTCTTTTTTTTTTGGGGAGGGAGGGGGAAACCCCATGTAGGGTATTTTATTGCCACAAAAGAGGGTTACAAGCTCCTTAAAGGGGATAAACTCTAGACTCAAAGAGCTACAATCAACCTAAGGAGTAAATCCCATCTAAGTACATCCAAAAGCAAAAGAAGGCATTAAAGCATCATCAAAACAATTAGATTAAAAAAAAACCAAAGGAAGATTAGGCCAATGCTCCAGACGTAAGAATGCACGACACACTATGAAGCAAGCCCAAGAGACAAGAGAGAAGCACCAAAAAATGTAAATGAAAAGAAATTAGAGCTAAGGTACTAGACATAATGATAACAAAGATAATCTCAATGATAGTAAAGAATTGTGATAGAGCTCAGCTCATCACACCAAGTTGGGGAGATGCAAATATGAGCATCAAGGGTTACTTCACAAGAGCTACTACCAAACCAAAAGAGAGTGAAGTCATCACAGCCATCATAGCCAACAAACCTGTGAGAAGATAATAGCCAGTTGTTGAAAGTCTTATGGGCTTCATTACCTGCAAACCTAAACAAAACTATATATAATATAGAGAGGAAATTGCAAAGGGTAGAAAGATAAGGGGTCCCATGCAGGAAAATTATCTTCAATATAGTCACCCTGACATGAGGATATTTATACATATGAAATAGGCCAACATAAAAACCATCCACAAGAAAACAACAGAAGAGGTAGCATGCTGAAATCCTGCAAAGCAAGTCGATGAGCCTATAAGTAACACCATCCGAAATATATGATATATATATATATATATGAATCTTTCAGGCCAGGAGTACAACCTAGAAGTAGAAGTAAAGTTCAGAAAATGAGCCCAATCATAATAATGAATGTAGATGTGAACAAACCCCTTATTAATATCCATATCAGTAGTTGGAAAAAAGCATTTGTAAAGGAAGGCAGCATAACCCAATACCAAAAATAGCACCAAATAAAGATAGGAACTACAGAGCAAGATAACGGATAATATCAACATCAAACAAGACCAAGAGAAATGAAAGAGCCCATTGTATCACCCATTCAGAATAGACATTGCATTCCAAGGAGATAGCAACACAAGCCTAACTGAACCCAGATGAGAATAAAAATAGCAATAGTTAATGTAAATCACATCTATCAGGAAATGTATAGCAGCCCAGATAGAAATAGCAAGGGAAATTAGAAAGCCCACCCCAACAACAAAATAGTTAGTGCAACAATGGAACCTACCAAAGGATAAATCAAAATGGGGATTCAAATTAGGGTCCTCATTAGAATCCAGAAAAAACAAGATAGCAGATAACCAAGATAGCAGCAGCTAAGACAGCCACGGCCAAGACAGCAAGGGACAGCAAGATGGCCATAGAACCTCTCAATCAGAGATGACATTGCAATAGTTAGTAACCAAGTAGATAGAGCATAGAAACATGGATCAAAAAAGCAACATCCCAGACACCAATGACCAAAAACAATCAGAACAGTAAAGTTAGAAATAACTTGCTGAACATAGGACCCTAAAGTCCTACAACGAACAAAGATAGATCCAACATTGGAATCCTGAGAAACAAGGATAGCAAATATCCAAGAAAATAAATAGCCACGATAATGAAAATCATTGAGAACCACCCATTCAAATAAAGCAATATATACAAGTTTAACTAAAAAAGATGGAGAAAAGAGCACAGATAAAGTAGTCCATAGAATTGATGATAAGCATATAATAATCCAATAAGGAGATTCAAATCAAAAAGCCACCAAGCAACAACAATAATAGAAGCTTCTTGAACAAAACAAACCAAAACCCAAACAACATGTAGAGTATTAATCTAGTTCACCAACAACCATACAATTAACAGAGTAAAAGTCCACCCATTCAAAGTAAAGAGAGCATATGTAAAAATCCAAATAATTAGATGGATATCACAGGGTTCATATAAAATTACAATAAAAAATAGAGATGTAAAGTAGCAATAGAAAGGGTTCAAAAGATAATTAACAAAAAAAACCTTCCAGATAAAGATGATAAAGCTAGCAGCTAAACCCATAACCACATTAAAGGCAAACTGAAAAGCCATAAAGGAAGTCCAAACCTACAAGGAATTAATAAAATTGAACAGGAAATTGCAGAATCTCTCTTGGTAGATTGGGAATATGAGGTTAGGCAAAATAATCAATAAGACAACACAAACAACACCCTGCTGAACTAGATAAACAACCCAGTAATCACTTGCTGTGTACAAGACACAATGATCCCGACCATCCAACAGCCAAGAAAGAAAGTAATAGAAAGTTGGCCATAAAACCAACCATTTAAATTATATAGTGCATAAGATAAATCCCTGATAGTCAAGGAAAAGGTCTGGCCAAGACTAGCAGAATCAGGATATAAAAATAGTGGTGAAAATAAAGATCCTGTGTTTAACAACACAAACTTTTATAAAAATGAGAGATAAGAAACAAGCGTAAAAAATAAAAGCCATCTTGCGCCAATAACCAAAAAAAAATTGATTAATTGATCAGCAGTAGCCTGGATGAGAACAACAAAGACAGTTAGAAGAACACCAGGGAACAAATAGCAAACATACACAAGGTTAGCCATCAGGACAGTGAATCTAGAAATCCAATAGCCATAGGTTAGAATAGCACGATAATTATTGCAACCATAGGATAAGCCAATAAAAAGCAGTGGGGCAACAGAGCTACCATAAGGGTTCAAAAGGATATTATCAATGAAATCCTTTAGAGAAATCAGGCTAGCAGCAGAACTACCCACCTCAGAGAAATCATACTAAAAGGAATTCATTAAATAATACCAAACTTGCAAAGAACCATTAATAATAACAAAGGTATTGCATTTTCTTTCCTTACAGATATGTAAGTTGGGGTTAGCAAAAACATTCAACAAATACATTAAACCAACTCCAAGATCAGACTGCTGGACAAAGGGCCCAAAAGCCCAACAGCCAACAATTAAACCCTTAACAAAGATGTAGCATCCAGAAACAGCAAGACCCCAAACAAGGTTGGGATAATTAAACCAATAGTACATGCCACTTAGCTCAGTAAAGGACCAGCAAGGAGTAATATGATGATGCATCAACAAATTCCAAATAAGCAGCAGCATATTAACAGTAAAAATAGTAGAGGTAGTAAGCTCCCAATTAAAGCTAAGATAATTAAACCAATAACACATGCCACAGAGATCAACAAGTAAACAGCAAGGCATATCAGGTTGATGCATCAGCAAAGACCAAAGAAATAGCAATAGTAAATAGAAAATGATCATGCAATAAAAGTGGTATTGAAACAGGTGAATCCAACAGGTTAGATTAATTTCTAAGATAAGGAAACCCAGTATTGTCCAGATTAACCAAGCCATGCAAATGTTTAGGAAGGGTTAGTTGATCAAAGAATTTTATTCCATCCACCCCAGTTGAGGATAATCACATGCATTACCCTCATGCCATACATGAGTGATTTTAAAGTAGAGTTGGGCAAGGAGAGTTTTAGTTTGCTTAAGAAGGTAGTACAATTCCGTATTGCCCATTTTGGTGGAAGTCAAGAGATCAATTAGCAGAAGGGCATCCACCTCAATCTAAATATTGAGCCAACCTTTTTGAAGGCAAATCTCAAGAGCTTTGTACACTTCCATGAGCTCTGCAAAAGGAATAGAGCAGGGATTAAGGGGGTAAGCAAAGGCACATAGGACTTTACCCTTAAGATTTTTGAAAATTCTGGCACAACCTGAACCTTTTTGAGAGACAGAGCCATCAGTGTTAACTTTAATAATGTTAGCATGAGGTTTAACCCAATAAACAATCTTGTCATCTTTTCAAATGTGGTGATCCATCAAGTTAAAACTCAGTTTATTGTCATCAAATTTGTAACTTTTAAATTGATAGTATTGAATTAAATTGGCATTAAACAAGTCACAGATTTTGTTTTTAGTTCTACCAATTATCCTTATGTGATTCATAGGGATCTCACGATGTTTTGCATCATTTTGGTCCATCCATATGAACCAAATAAGAGTAATAGCAGTTATGACTTTAATGTGTCCTTTGATAGTGTTGTGAAAATAAACTTCAAGAAGTTGATATAAAGTTAGGGAGCCATTGAAAATGATAAAGTCTTTTCCAAATAGGAGAGTCTCCCGCTTTATAGGGACAAATTAGGGGGTGCTTACCTTGACAATATTTAGCAGTCATGAAATTAGCCCAAAGACTATTGTTACTCCTAAAATTCCACCGAGTTTATAGGAAAAGGCGGATAGCTTCTTTCAGCTTACATCCATGACCACCTTGAGAGTGCCACAACTTTAACCCAATAGGTCCATTTTTTTTAGAGGAGTTATTAGCCTAAAAATTTATTTAAGAGACGCTCAATTCTATTAATGATAGAAATGGTCAGCACAATGGTTTGGATGAGATATAAAGGCATGGAATTAAGAGTGCTCTTAATCAAGGTGAGCCTACCACCGAAAGAGAGTAAATGAAATTCCGAAATAGAAATTTTATTGGAGATTTTTTGGATAAGATCATCAAAAAGATGAGATCTTTTTTTACCTTTAAAAAGTAGAGCCATGAGATAATTAATAGGAAGTTGATGGAGCTAAAAATTAGTAATTCTGGAGATTTGGTTGAGCCTATTGGTAGGGATTTTAGTGGAAGGAATGAAACAACATTTTCCAAATTCATTTAAAAGGTTCTTCATAGTTTTAATTTGCTGAATAGAGGTATTGCAAAAGATTATAAAATCATCAATAAAACTAAGATGAGAAACAGGGAGACCACCATGTATTTTAAAAAACATGGTAGGATGTTTATTTAGTTTATTTTTTATTTATTTTAGTTTTTTATTTTTTATTTTTATTTAAGTTTTTATTTTTATTTAGTTTTATTTATTTAATTTATGTCTATTTATTTTAGTTTATTTCTTAGGTTTATGTTTATTTTTTAGTTTAGTTTTATTTTTATTTTATTTTTTAGGTTTAGGTTTAGGTTTTTATTTTATGTTTATTTTTAGGTTATATTTTTATTTTAGGTTTACATTTTTTTTAGTTTATTTAATTTTATTTTTCTTAGGGTTTAGGTTTAGTTTATTTTAGGTTTAGCTTTAGGTTTTATTTATTTTACTTTAGTTTATTTTAGTTTAGGCTTAGGTTTTTTTATTAGTTTAAGGTTTACCTTAAGGTTTATTTTTTAGGTTTAGGTTTTTAACTAATTTTTATTTTATTTAATTTTATGCTTATTTTATTTTTATTTTACTTTTAGTTTTTATTTTAATAAGGTTTTTTTAATTTTGGGTTTTTTTTTTAGTTTAGTTTAGGTTTTTTTAATTTTATTTTAATTTGGTTTTTATTTTTTGTCTTTTAAGTTTAGGTTTAGGTTTAGGTTTTAGTTTAGGTTTTTTAATTTTATTTTATTATTTTATTTGAGTTTAGGCTTTTTAATTTATTTTATATTTAGGTTTTATTTCATTTAAGTTTAGGGTTTTAGGTTTTTAGGGTTAAGGGTTTAGGGTTTAGGGTTTGGGGTTTAGGGCTTTGGGTTTAAGGTTATTAATTTTAGGATTTAGGATTTAGGGTTTATGGTTTAGGTTTAGTTTAGGTTTTAGGGTTTTTTAGGATTTTGGGTTTATGTTTAAGTTAGGGTTTATGGTTTTTTAGGGTTTTTTTTGGGATACCCTGTATAGGGGGAGTTTTATTGCCATAAAAAAGGTATTACAAGGTCCTTAAAGGTGATAAACTCCAGAACTACTGCTCAAAGAGCTACAATCAGCCTTGGGAGTAAATCCCCTATCTAAGTGCATCCAGGAGCAAAAGAAAAGAGTAAAGCAAGAAAAAGATACAAAGTGATTAACAAAATTAAGCAAATGAAGGATGAGGGCCATTGTTCTACAGGAAGTGAGAATGCATGACACTATGGAGCAACCTGCAAGAGAAAAAGAGAAAAGTAACTACAAGATTGTTGATAGGAAGAAGTTAGATCAATTAAAGTAGTACAGAGAAAATGATAAGTGAGTGCTGCAAAATCTGAAAATGGTAATAACAAAGAAGTGGTATAGAGGTGGCTCAAGCTCAGTCACACCAAGTTGGGGCAGATGCAAATATGAGCATCCAAACTTTAGCAGAAGGGTTACATCATAAGAGCTACTAGCAAACCAAAATGGAGTGAAAGCATCACATCCATCATAGCCAACAAACCTGTATAGAAGCCATTTGATGAAGATCTTTTGAGCCAAAATACCTACAAGAATAGGCAAAGTTGTATACACAGAAGTGGAAAGAGCAGCAAAGAGCAAAGTGGGTAAGGGGATCCCATGCAAAATATATGTCACCTTATTAGGCTCCATGGCATGATAATCCTAACTCAAATGAAAGAGTGCCATCAATGTTAGGTCATCCATACTGGAAACCAGATCTAAAGAATAATAAACAACAAATTTTGAAATAAGCTGCAAACCAGCCAGGCAAAGACAAGAGCAAGGAATTAACCCCATTCCAATCTTGTAGGACATTAATAAATATACATTCTTGGTAAACAGTCGAGTAAGTAGCTCAGGGTTATTTCCCATCAAATGATAAGCAAAGAATGTAAGTAATGTAGCTCTTAATAACCTCCTTGTTTCAAAAAATTGAGAACACCAATTATAAAGGGAAACATCATACCCCAAGCCCAAATTACCACAGGAAATGGAAGTACAATAAGAGAGAAGAAGTAAAGGGTTGCTCCCCACCACAGACAAATCCAGTAAGAGATAATCAGAGATAACACCTCAAAAATAGTTTCCTTATGATCAAACTCATTAATCCACTAATCCGAGAGTACAAGGTGGCCATAAATCCACCCAATGAGATTAAATAATGCAAAGATTAAAATCAAGAGAGGCAAAAGTATAATCACAATGATCTACACAAATGTAGCATAAGCTAGAGGGAAAAAATAGCAGCATATGAAGTCAGCTGTAGTCCAAATGCTAACAACAAAAACCCAAAAGCCAATAATCAAATTGTGCAAGAAAAAACCAACAACCACAAAAACAACCTGCTTGATAAGGGAAACAACATACCCCAAGCCCAAATAACCACAGGAAATGGGAGGACAACAACAGATAAGAAGAAGGTAGAGGGATATGATAACAGCAAAAACCCAAAATCCCATAACAATAAAATAAAGAGAACCATAAAGACATCCTGCTGATAAAGGACCCAAAAATCCAAAGGCCATCAGTGTAAGCAATAATGCAATTATTACCAACACCAAATTTAAGCAAAATAACATCAAAATCAATCTGCAAAATAGGATAGACAACCACAGTAGCAGGAGGTGGAACATAAGATTTAATGATCCATAATAGCCAACCACCAAGATAGAAGAGAATAACAAGTTGGCCAACAACCAACCCCATCAAAATGGAAGATGCTTTCTAAATAGAGAGGGAATAGGCCTGACCAAGGCAAGCTGAGTAGAAAGTGCAGCAATAAGTGAAATCAACTGCAAGACCAATAGAAAATCCCTTCCATAAATGGGAAAATAGGTTTGCAGCTAAACCAACAACCACGAGGTTGGCAAACAGAGAAGCCATGAAGAAAACCCGATTCTACAAGGAGATAAGAATAAATAGGAAAACACATTCCTGGCATAAAGGGGAAAATAGATTAGCCAAAGTAATCAGCAAAATAACAACACCCTGCTGAACAAGAAAGACAACCCCAAAAGCAGCTAGCTGAACAAAGGAATCAAAGATACAAAGAAGCCAACAAACAAGATAATAAAGAACATCAAGTTGGCCAAAGAACCACCTAATACAAATAGACAATGCCATAGAAAAAACACAGAAAGAACCAACAAAGAAACCCAGACAGAAATCAAACTGAAAAACCATTAAGAAAGTCCAAACTTACAAGAAGATAAGGATAAACAAGAGATAACAGACACTTTCCTCGCAAGTTGGAAGAAAGAGGTTACCCAGAGCAATTAGTAAAGAAACTCCAAAGGAACCCTGCTGGACAAGGAGGACAACCCCAAAAATAGCTTGCTGAACAGTGGAGTCCGGGATCCAGATCAGCCAACAACCAAGATGATAAATAACAGCAAATTGGCCAAAACACCCCCCAATGCAAATATACAAAACAAAAGTAAAGTCCTAGAAGGATAGGGGATCCAAAGCTAATGAATGATCGATACCAAAAGCTAATAAAAGAGATAAGCAATAAAGCAAAAGCCAGCACCTATTTAATAACCTCAAAAAGGTCCAGCTGATCAAGACAATCCAAAACCCCAGAAGCATAAGCTAAAATCCAATTATGCAACAGGTAATCTGTTGTGCACAATTTTAATAGAGCTAAAGGGGAGAAGATAGTACAGTGATCACTATAGTCCGTAAGCAAAGAAAGTTAGTCAAGATAAAAAAAAAAAAAAACCAAAACCATAAGGTTAGTCTACAAATAGATATTAATTACAATAAAGGAAGTACTGATTCTTCCCATACAGGATTGGAAGAAGGGATTAGCAATTACCATCAGCAAACCAATCCTAAGAGGAGCCTGCATGATAAAAGGCCCTAAAATCCAACAACCAAACATTAAAACATCAGAATAAATATTGCATCCAACATAAGAAACACTAGAAAGTAACATTGATACAACATAGGTTACTAAGTGGTTCCAAGCAATTTCATCTTTGATAACTAGCAAGACATAAAATTTAATGCCAGTAGTTAAACCCACAGCATCAATAAAATTGGAAATCCAGAGGTAATTCCAATCGATAAGAAGGGGAAGAATATCAGATAAGTTAGGATCAGATGTAAAGTTGAACAGAGGGATATCTGTTAAGCATTGATGCAAGGATCCCAGATTATAATTCCTAAAAAAGGAAAGGAATATGTCCCTGTTGATCAAAAAATACAACATCAAAAAAAATAGAACATTTAGTATATCTCCCTCCAGCAATGAGTAAACCCCTTATCATTAATAATGAAGGCAGTGTTGATAGTAAGACCCCAATCAAGATTGGGGATAGTAAACCAACAGTAGATGTTACACAACTCAGCAATTGACCAAGTAGGAGTATTAGGATGATGCATCAGCAAATTTGAGAGGTACAACAACACTTTATCAGTGTAAGCAACAAAAGCAAAAAGCCCCCAATTAAAGGAAATGCAATTAAACCAACAACACATGTCACAGAAATCAAAATAGCAAGTAGTATCTGGGTGAAACATCACTAAAAACTAAGAGAACAACAACACTGAATATTAAATGGGCATTCCGTTAAATAGATATTAAACCAAATCAATCCCATAGGTTAGATTAATTTCTGAGATAAGGGAGCCCAGTATTGTCCAAATTAACCAAACCACGCAAATGTTTGGGTAGGGTAAGTTGATCAAAGAAGATTATACCATCCAATCTAGCACCTAGATTGGCAAGGTAATCAGCACATGCATTACCCTTATGCCATACATGAGTGATATTAAAATTAAATTGGGTAAGAAGAGCTCTAGTTTGCTTGAGAAGGTAGTACAATTCAGTGTTGCTCATTTTGGTGGAAGTCAGAAGATCAATCAACAAAAGGGCATCCACCTCAATCCAAATATTAAGCCAACCATTTTGAAGGCAAATCTCAGGAGCTTTGTACACTACCATAAGCTCAGCAAAAGGAACAGAGCAAGAATTAAGGGGGTAAGCAAAAGCACATAGGACATTAACATTAATATTTCTGAAAATGCCACCACAACCTGTACCTTTATGAGAGATAGAGCCATGAGTGTTAATTTTAATAGTATGATTATGAGGTTTTACCCAATAAACAATATTGTCATTTCTACAGTGGGGTTGATCCGGTAAGTTAAGACTCATTTTATTGGCCACAAGTTTACAACCTTTGAATTGTTAGTAGTGATTGAGATTGGCATTAAACAAGTCACGAATTTTATTTTTAATTTTAGCAATTATCCTCATGTGGTTCATGGGGATCTTGCAATGTTTTGCATCATTTCTGTCCAACCATATGAACCAAATAAGAGTGATAGCAGTTATGACTTTAATGTGACCTTTAATAGTGTTGTCAAAATAAACTTTAAGAAGTTGATATAAAGTTAGTCAGCCATTGAAAATGACAATGTTAAAGAGATCATCATACCAAATCTAAAGTTTAGAAGCAATGACCCCGTTAACAAAGACATGATTCACATTCTCGATGTGAAAGCAGCTTTGACATTTTGAAGGTAATTGAAAACCGTTACCCCGCAAAAAGGAGTCAACAGGGATGAAGTTTTTTAAAATATGCAAAGTAAGAACATAATAAGAAGTAGGGATAGTGTTATTCCAAAATTTTAGAAACGCATTGGAAGAATCATGAGTTTCTTTAATGTGAAGCCAAACATTTTTAAAGTTGAAATCACCATTTTGTGAGAGCTTCAAAAGGATCTAATCTTGATTGGTAGGAGTGATAGGAATAGTAGTAAGTTTATTCAAGAGAAAAGAAGGAATATAATTAGTAAGCTTACTATTGTTCCACATATTATTTTGCCAGAAGGATTTCACTTTAATAGCGGTAGTGGAATGGGTAGAAAGTAAGTCGTCAATGGACCCACATCCACTCCAGTTATCTTGCCAAATGAAGGAGGAGCCAGAGTTAATCCCCCAAAAAATTAAGGATTCTGCAACCCATTTGATGGAATAAAGTCTTTTCCAAACAGGACAGTCTCCCGCTTTATAGGGATAAATAACGGGGTGCTTACCTAGACAATATTTAGCATCCATGAAATTAGCCCAAAGACTATTGTTACTCCTAAAATTCCACCAGAGTTTATAGAAAAAGGCAGTGATAGCTTCTTTGATTGGCTTACATCCAAGACCACCTTCAGCGAGAGTACCACAACTTTTAAACCAAGAGGTCCAATGCATTCTTTTAGAGGAGTTATTTGAGCCCCAAAAAATTTGTTAAGAAGACGCTCAATTCTGTTAATGATAGAAATGGTCGGCACAATGGTTTGGATGTGATATAAAGGCATGGAATTAAGAGTACTCTTAATCAAGGAGAGCCTACCACCAAAAGAGAGAAAATGAAATTCCCAACTAGATATTTTATTAGAGATTTTCTAGATAAGATCATCAAAATGATGAGATCTTTGCTGACCCTTAAAAAGTAGAGCCCCGAGATAATTAATAGGAAGTTGATGTTGCTAAAAATTAGTAATTCTGGAGATTTGGTTGAGCCTATTGGTAGGGATTTTAGCAGAAGGAATGAAATAACATTTTCCATCATTGAGAAAGAGACCACTTTCTTTGCCAAATTCATTTAAAAGGTTCTTAATAGTTTTAATTTGCTAAATAGAGGCATTGCAAAAGATTATAAAATCATCAGTAAAACTGAGATGAGAAACAGGGAGACCACCATGAATTTTAAAAAAACATGGTAGGATGTTTATTGAAAAGATCATTCAGGCTCCTTGAAAGATATTCAACAGCAATAATAAAAAAGAGGGTGAAAGGGTGTCTCCATGTCTCAAGCCAAGCCTTGAAGTAAAGAAACCTAGGGACTAACCATTCATAATAACAGAGAACTAAACATTGGTAATATAATTTTTGATGAGGCAGATTAAATTTTCAGAAAACCCAACCAAATGTAAGATTTGAAAGAGAAAATCCCATGAGAGGTTATCAAAAGCTTTAGAGATGTCCAGTTTGAGGAGGATGTTGCCACCTCTAGTAGGAACATCAATGTCATGAACCAATTCTTAGGCTAGAAGGATATTGTCGAATATTGCTCTATTTTTAATGAAGCCAGTTTGATTAGGAGAAATAATTTTAGGGAGCAGTGGACTTATCCTATTATTAATTAATTTAACAATGAGTTTTTGAAAGAAGGTATAAAGGCTGATAGGTCTATAATCGCCCCAAGAATCAGGATTATTAGTTTTGGGAATGAGGACAATTGAAGTGCTAGAAAAGTATCTAGGAAAAGAGCTATCATCCAAAAAATCAACAACAACATCAACAAGGTCATACTTAATAAAAGGCCAACAATGCTGAAAGAAATGGGTCATGTAGCCATCAGGGCCAGCAACAGGGTCAGTGTTCATGCTATTGAGAGTACTACTAATCTTAGCTTCCATAGGATGCAAAGTGAGTAAATGATTTTCATCATTTGTAATCATAGAGGGGATCAGGTGTGTGTTGGAGAGGGCTTCTAAGGGAGTGTTGATGTTTAATAAATTTTGAAAATGTTGTATGAGAGAATCTTTAATTTCATTATTATCAATGATCTAGCTACCGTTAATATTTTTGATTTTTTAAATAGAGTTTAAGGCTTTCCTTTTTTTGAAAAGAGCATGGAAATACCTTATATTTCTATCACCATCAGCAATATGTTTGTTAGCAGCCTTTTGATGCTAGTAGGATTCCTCCATATTCTGATAATTTATCAAGTTATCTTTAGCAGTGTCCAACTCATCAAGCTTACTAGGATCAGTTAAGATTGCATCTTCAAGGGAGCAAACTAATTGTTCCGTAATTTTGAGATTGGCAAAAAGATTTTTAAAATGATGCTTGTTCCACCAATTTAGGTTTTTATTTAAGTCTTTTGAGCTTAAGCCAAAGCTAAATCATGCCTTTAATGGAATTGTCCAGGTGAATAGGGGCCATCCAATTGATGCAAACAACATTAATGAAATCACGATGTTGGGTCCACATATTTTAGAATCTAAAAGGAGTAGGGGAGGAAAGATTACTAGAAGAAGTTTTGATAGAGATCAAAAGTGGAGCATGGTTAGACAAAGTTTTGCTCAAATGCTCAATAGAAGTGAGGGGCCATTGATTAATCCAAAGGGAATTAAAGATGGTCCTATCAAGTCAATGCCAAAGTCTAGAGTTATGCCACGTATGGTCAAAGACAGAAAAACTAATATCAATCAGGTTGCAATCAAGGATCATACTAGAGAAATCTTCCATGGAATGGATGTTAGGAGAGCAGCCTCCCCTTCTTTCCAAGGAAGCTATAATAGTGTTAAAATCATCCCCAACCAACCAGGGTTTGTTAACCAAGGAGGCGAAGGTCCTTAAGTGATCCCAAAGGATTTTCCTACCAGCTCTATTACAAGAAGCATAGATAAAGGAACCAAGAGCAAAAATTCACCCAATGAGATTTGAGCATTAACCAATTGTTCGAGATCATCAAGGATAGAAATGTTGATTAAATTATTCCAAAAACACCAAATTTTATTACTAATATTATAAAAGAAATTTGGAAAGCCAAGCATTCTAGCAACATGGGTGATCTTAGAAGAGTGAATGAATGGCTCAATAACAACAAGTAAGGTTATGTTATGAGTGCGACAAAGGCTCCTAACATGATTGCGGATAGTGAGAGTCCCAATACTCCAAACATTCCAAATAAAAAAATTGATCATAATAAGGTAGAAGGAAAAGAAAAGAGATGACAAAAAAATTGAAGGAGAAGAAAAAGAGAGCATGAAACAATTATTTGTGAGAAGTTTGAGAAGATCTTGTGGTTCTTGTGGAGCTATTAGTGAAAATTCTAGCTTTAAGGGATTTTTTTTAATAATAGCTTGAAAAGGCCTATCTATGTCCAATGTATCTCCATTAGAAAGGGAGTGGTTGGTGATATTCAGAATAGGAGCAATATCTGTCAAAGAATTCCTAATGGTGATTTCTCCTTCTTCGGTATCAGAGTTAGGTTGAAAAATTGGATTAGCATGGATATCACTTTGTAGGGTAATAGAAGGAGAGGTTGTGACACCATTAATAGCACAAATTTCATTCTCATTTCCATGATGATTATTCAGATTTTGGTCCGTCACCAAGGTATCAACATTTTCTAGAACAATTCCAGAATTAGTTTTGAGATTTTGATCCAACTTAAGATTCCCATTCAAATCACCATTATGATTCATATGAGTCAAGGGATTGTCTTGTGATGCCAAATTATTACAAATAGGAGTAATGTTAATTAAGTTATCATTAGTTCTCACAAACCTCAATATCATTATTTTTACCGATTGTTCTCCAATAGAAAATCGACATAGTAAAGGAGTAGGGGTAGGAGGGTGAGTTCCATTTTGAGTAGTTTTAGGCACATAAGAGAATTTATTGGTTTTTTCATTTCCTAGAGTGGGATTAGGATTTGACAATTTATTCTTTTTAAGATTAGGGTGTAACACAAAGCAGTCACAGTGATCAAGACCATGGATCTTACAGTGTGTGCAAAAAATAGGGAAATTTTCAAATTCCACATTATGATTATACCCAAATTTTTTTGAACCGATCCAAACTTCTTTAGGGTACTTTATGGTAATATCAATCTCAACCAAGATACGTTCAACAGATGGCCAAGATCTCGTGGTAGTGGCTTGATCAATTTGAAGGGACCTACCAAGGAGAGCCCAAACTGCAAATTGGACTTGATGGGTAACATAATGTATCCTCATGTTTGGAAAGGCTAGCCATAAAGGAACAATAGGGGATTCCTCTTTGACATCAAAAAGAGGTGACCATTTCAAGAGCCTCATTTGACAATTGTACACAAAGTAGGAGCGATGAACAAAGACTCTTGAGTAGTCTAAATCATTCGATAGCTAAATAAGGATATGCCTAGGATCGATCAACCTGATAGTGAAAAATCCTGAAAGATTTAGGCTATGAAAGAAGGATCGGATATTATCAAGAGTCGAGCAACGTAAGGAAAATTTTCCAACTAATGAAAATTCAAAGGGCTTTGCTAATTTTTCCACATCAAGATCTGAGCACATTACAGTGCGCATTCCATGGAAGGAAGTTGAGATTAAGTTAATTGAAGCATTAAAGCAAGTGTTCTTACCAGATAACACATCCTTGAAGGACTTAACATCAGGCACAGTAACGGATGAAGTCGGATCCAAAATACCTTGTAGATCAGAAGGCTTAGTCGATGCCTCCAAGTTCGATAAGCACGGTTGTGCGAAAGGCGGTGCCTCTGCCATTGTAAGATCAAGGAAAAATCACATAAGTGGCCAAACCGAGAGCAATAAACTAGAAAATATGATCGGGGAAGGCCGAGGAGCAGCCAAACCATAAAAAAATTTAAAGGGAACACGAAATTGCCAGGGGGGTGTTTTAGGGTTTAAGTTTTAGGGTTTTGGGTTTTGGGTTTTGGGTTTTGGGTTTTAGTATTTAGGGTTTAGAGTTAGGGCTTAGGATTTAGGGTTTAGGTTTTAAATTTTAGGGTTTAGGTTGTGGTAGGTTATAGGGTTTAGGGTTAGGGTTAGGATTTAGGCTTTAACCTTTAGGGTTTTATGGTTTTGGTTAGTTTAGGGTTTAAAGTTTAGGTTTTAGGTTTAGTTTTGGGTTATAAGAAGGATGTGGTTGTGGGTTTGGGTTATAGTTTAGTTTTGGTAGGGTTTAAGGTTTTTAGTGGTTAAAGCCAGAGTTTAGGGTGGTTTAGGGTTTATGGTTAGGCTTTAGGAGGGGTTTGGTTTAGGCTTGAGGTTTAGTGGGTCAGGTTTAGGGTGAATTTTATTTATTTATTTTATTTGTGTTATTTTATTTTAGTTTATTGAGTTTATTTTTTATTTATATTTAGGTTTTATTTTAACATTTATTTTTTAAGGTTAGGTTTTTAATTAGATTTTATTTTATTTTTTTAGGTTTATTTTATTTTTCCTTTATGTTTAGTTTTATTTGATTATGGTTTTTTACTCTTAGGTTTATTTTAATTTTTAATTTATTTATTTTATTTTAATATTTTTTATTTATTTTAATTTATTTTACATTTAGGTTTAGGTTTAAGTTTTAGTTTAGGTTTTTATTCTATTTAAGTTTACATTTTTTAGTTTTATTTAGTTTAGGTTTAGGTTTTTAGATTTTTAAGGTTTAGGGTTAGGGTTTATGGTTTAGGGTTTTAGGGTTTAGGGTTTAGGTTGTGGTTTAGTGGTTAGCTTTTGTTTAGGGTTAGGTTAAGATTAGAATTATTTTATGTTTAGGTTTAGTTTATTTATTTTTTATTTTTAGTTCACGTTTAGGTTTATTTTAATTTATTTATTTTATTTAGTTAAGGTTAGATTTATTTTATTTAAGTTTATTTAGTTTAGTGTTAGTTTAGTTTTCTTATTTTTGGTTTAGATTTTTTTTTAAAGTTTAGAATTTATGATTTATTTTTTATTTGTTTTTAGATTCTATGTTTAAGTTTAATTTTTAGGTTTTAGTTTTTATTTAGTTTTTAATTTGTTTTAGTTTAGGTTATTTTTCAGGTTTATTTTATTTTTATTTTACATTTTGTTTTTATTTTATATTGGTTTCTTAATTTTTAGTATATTTAGGTTATTATTAATTTATTTTAGTTTATTTTTATTAGTTTATTTCATTTTATTTTTAGTCTTAGGTTTAGGTTTTAGTTTAGTGTTTTATTTTATTTTATTTTAGGTTTAACTTTTATTTATTTTATTTGTAGATTTATTTAGTTTGGTTTTGGTTTTGTTTAGGTTTAGAGAGTTTAGGTTTAGGTTTTTAGGGTTTAAGTTTAGGGTTTGTTTTGGGTTTAGGGTTGGGCTCAGGGTGTGGTAGTGGTCAGGGTAGGTTAGGTTAGGATTGGGTTTAGGGTTTTTTTGGTTGTGGTATGGCTTAGGGTTTGGTAGGGTAGGTTTAGGGTTTAGGGTATAAGATTTAGGGTTTAAGTTTTTTAATTAAGCAAACCAAGAGTTTAGTTTGTTTAATTTTATTTATAGTTTTATTTCTTTAGTTTTATTTAGTAAGTTATTTAGCTTTCATTTTAGTTTATATTTTTTATTTTAGTTTATTATTATTTTTTTAATTTTATTTAGTTTAGTTTAATTATTTTAGTTTACATTTTTTATTTTATTTTATTATTATTTTTTTAGTTTAGGTTTAGGTTTATGTTATTTTTAGTTTAGTTTTATTTTTCTATTATTTTTTAGGTTTAGGTTTTTTTTAAGGTTTAGGTTTAGGTTTATGTTTTTATTTTATTTTTTAGGCTTAGGTTTTAGGTTTTTATTTTAGGTTTAATATTAAGTTTATTTTTAATTTAGAGTAGGTTTATTTTAGTTCTTTATTTTATTTAGTTTGGGGTTTAGTTTTATTTAGGTTTATGTTTAGGTTGAGTTTATTTTATTTCATTTTTAGGTTTTTTTTTAGTTTTATTTAGGTTTTATTATTTATTTATTTTATTTTTTAGGTTTATTTTTTTTTTTAGGTTTTATATTATTTTTTTATATTATTTTTTTTTTTATTTTAGCTTATTTTTTTATTTTATTTAGGTTTTATTTTTTTTTTATTTTATTTTGTTTAGTTTAGGTTTTATTTATTTTATTTTAGTTTAATTTTATCTCTTTATTTTTTTATTTTTAGGTTAGGTTTAGGTTTTTTTGTTTAGTTTATTTTTTCTTTATTTAATTATTTTATTTATTTTTTAGGTTTTTTATTTATTTTATTTTTAGGTTTTATTGAGGTTAAGTTTAGGTTTTTTGGTTTTTAGGGACTAAGGCTTATGGTTTAGGGTATAAGATTTAGGTTTAAGGTTTAGGGTTTTGGGTTGTAGGTTTTAGGGTTTAGTGTTTAGGCTTTAAGGTTTAGGGTTTAGGGTTTTAGGGTTTATGGATTAGGGTATGGGGTTTAAGGTTTAGGGTTTTTTTAAAATTAAGTAAACCCGTATGTTTAGGTTTATTTAGTTTTCTTTCTATTTATTTTAGTATTTTTTTTAGTTTTATTTAATTTAGTTTATTTATTTTAGGTTTATTTATTTTAGTTTAAGTTTTTTATTTTAGTTTCTTTTTTTGGTTTATGTTTAGGTTTAGATTTATGTTTATTTTTTAGCTTAGTTGTTTTTTTATTTTATATTTTTAGGTTTGAGTTTTATTTTTTTATTTTTAAGTTTAGGTTTAGATTTTAATTTTATTTTATTAGGTTTAGGTTTTAATTTTTTATTTTTTGTTTATTTTTTAGTTTTATTTTTTATTTTAGTTCTAGGTTTATTTTTATTTTATTTTATTTTATTTAGTTTAGGGTTTAGGTTTAGTTTATTTTAGGTTTAGGTTTAGGTTTTATTTATTTTGGTTTAGTTTTTTTATAGAGAACAAATTCAAATTCAACATTTCATCTTTTCTATTTCATCAACCAAGTATCACATCAAGTTTTCTAATACACAAGCAATGACATAGATAAAAAATGAGCACGCATTGAGCAAATCAAAAAGACTAGATAGCAAGAACTACCTCTACAGTAAAGACACAGTTCCATAAGTAGCAGATCGGATCGGCTGTTCTTTAGTTTCTCCAGTTCTCATCAGAACCACCCCGTTCTTTAGTTTATTATTATTTATGGTTATAGGTTTAGGGTTGTAGGTGTAGGGTTTAGGGTTTACGATTTAGGGTTAGTTTTAGGGTTTAGGGTTCACGATTTAGGGTTTAGGGCTTAAGTGTAAGGGTTTTGGGTTTTGGGTTTAAGGTTTATGGTTTTTTTGGTAAATTAGATAAACCGGTAGGTTTAGGTTTATTTAGTTTATCTTTTATTTATTTTTGTTTAATTTATTTTATTTAGTTTTATTTTGTTTATTTTATTTATTTTAGGTTTTTTTTGGTTTAGGTTTAGGTTTAGGTTTATGTTTATTTTTTAGTTTAATTTTTATTTTATTTTATTTTTTAGGTTTAGGTTTCATTTTTTTTATTTTTAGGTTTAGGCTTATTTTTTATTTTATTTATTTAGGTTTAGGTTTTAAGTTTTTATTTTAGGTTTATTTTATGTTTTATTTTTTAGCTAGGGTTAAGTTGTAGTTTATTGATTTTATTTAGTTTAGGGTTTTAGCAGTTAATTTTAGTTTTAGGTTTAGGTTTTATTTTTTTTAGTTTTTGTTTATTTTAGTTTAGGTTTAAGTTTATTTTATTTTGTTTATTTTATTTTAGGTTATTTATTTAGTAGGGTTTAGGTTTTTTTTATTTATTTTAGGTTTATTTTTTAGGTTTAGGTTTTATTTAGTTTTATATTATTTTATTTTAGATTTTATTTTTAATTTATGTTAAGTTTATTTTTTATTTTTTATTTGTTATTTTATTTTAGTTTATTTTAGGTTTATTTATTTATTTAGTTTAGTTTAGGTTTTATTTATTTTATTTTAGTTTTAGATTATAGGTACGTATTACTTTTATTTCATTTTATTTAAGTTTAGTTTATTTATTTATTTTGGTTTTGTTTAGGTTTATTTTATTTTAGTTTGTAGGAGTTTATTTATAGTATTTTAGGTTTATTTTGGGATTAGGATTACTTTAGGATTTTCAGTTTTGGGTTTAGGGTGTAGGGATTAAGGTTTAGGGTTTGGGGTTTAGGGCTTAGGGTTTAGGGTTATAGGTTTTAGGGTTTAGGGTTTAGAGTTTAGTGTTTAAGGTTTAGGGTTTTAGGGTTTAGTGTTTAAGGTTTAAGGTTTAGGGTTTAGGGTTTTATGGGTTAGTGTTTAGGGTTTAGTGTTTAGGGTTGAGCCATAATACACACCAAAACATAAACAAAGCAAATGTGAGTAGAAAGAAAAAAGCGACAAGGGCAAAGTGGGTAAGGGGATCACATGCAAATTGTATGTCATCGTATTAGGCTCCACGGCATGATAATCCCAACTCAAATGAAAGACAACCATCAATTTTAGGTCATCCAGATTTTTAACCAGATTTAAAGAACCAACAAGAAGAGTCACCAGAGGGAAACAACAGAAAATTTGTTGCAAACCAGCCAGGCAAAGACAAGAGCATGGAATTAACCCCATTCCAAGCCTCCTTGTTTCAGAATTAAGAAAGAAGCATTTATATATGGAAACAACACCCAAATTACCACAGGAAATGAGAATACAACAATAGATAAGAAGGGATAGGTTAAGGGCATCTCCCCACCACAAATAGCTCCAATAAGAGATAATTAGAGATAACACCATAGGATCAGCTTGCTTATCATCATACTCAATAATCCAGTTCAGCAAACAGTAAAAGAATGTAAGTAATGCAGTTCTTAACAACCTCCTTGATTCAGAAATCAAAAAGTAGCAAACATAAAGGGAAACAGCATATCCTAAGCACAAATAACCACAAGAAATGGGATTATAGCAGCAGGTATTAAGGATCAGGATAAGGGTTGAGCTCCACCGCAAATAGCTCAAGTGACAATCAAAGATAACACAACAGAAGCATCTTGCTTCTCATTAAACTCATTAATCCAATTTAGCCAATAGTCCTGATAATAATATCCAGCTAGTTGGCCATAAATCCATCCATTGAGATTAAATAGAGCAAAGATGAAAATCAAGAGAGGCAAAAGCATAATCACAATGGTCTGCACAAATCTAGCATAACTAAGAGGGAAAAAATAGCAGTAGATGAAGATAGCTGCAACCTTTATGTTAACAGCAAAAACCCAAAAGCCAATAACTGGAATGTGCAAGAAATAATCAACTAGAGAATAGAAACATGGATCGGAAAAGCAGCAGTTCAGATAGCAATGACCAAAAATAATCAAAATAGCAAAGTCAGAAATAGCTTGCTGATCATAAGATCCTAAAGTCCTACAACCAACAAAGATAGAGCCAACATTGGAATCCTGAGAAATAAGGATAACAAATATCCAAGGTAATAAATAGCCAAGATAACAAAAATTAGCTAGCTGGCCAGAGGACCACCCATTCAGAATAAACAGTGCAATAGATATAAGTTCAACTGAAAGAAAATGGAGGAAAGAGCAGCAGATAAAGTAGTCCATAAAATTCGGATGATAAGCTTATAATAAACCAATAAGGAGATTCAAATCAAAAGCCACCAAGTAGTCAACAATATCAAAAGAGTCTTGCTGAACAAAATAAACCAAAACCCCAGAAAAAGGGAAAGGTCTTACAAAGACAGCAGAAACAGGAAATAAAAAAATAGCAGTTGGGAAAATAGCAGCATCCCAGGTTTTAACAATAGATACCTGCAGAAAAAGGAGATATAAGAAATAGGCAAGCAAAAAATAAAAGCCAGCTTATAGTCCACAATAGAGGCCAATCGAATAAAACCTACAATACCCCAGAAGCAGCATAGGAGAAATAATCCAGATTAGCCAACATCTAGGACAGTAATTACCAACAAGCTGGATAAACACAAAGTTAGCCTGTATAGCATCCATTTGGTAAAAGTCTTGATATCCTTAGTACCTTGGATTAAAGTAATTAAGCTGCAAGAAGCAAGAAAGTCAACAAAACCCCAACTCAGCTGTCTACAGTTACAGAAATCAGTAGGAATTAGCAGAAAGTAATAGATAGGGAGGGATAGGTAATGCACAACTCCCCACCACAAGCCAATCTAGTAAGAGACATTCAGTGCAAACAATTCAGTAGCAGGTTGCTTAGTAGCAGTCACATTAATCCAATTCTGCCAAAGATAATGACAGTAATAACCAGGAAGTTGGTCAATAATCCAATTATGCATATAAGATAAACCATTGATTAAGTTCAAGTAGAATAGAAAAATGATGTTTAAGATTTGCATGTTCTCATCATAGCATACAGAGGGAAACCAATAGTAGGGAAGACTAACAACAGCCTAGATGTTAGCAGCAAAGATAGAAAGAAAAACAAAGAAAACTTGCTGGGCAGGGTACTCAAAATTCCAAAAACCAACAGTGGAGACATTGTTACAGATATTGCACCCATTAAGAAAAGCAATATTTAAGAGAAAAGATATAAAATAGAGAGTGAATGAGTTCAAGTAATTCCCACCAAAGTAAACAGTAGTACCCACAACCTCAGCAAAGGCAGAATGAAAATCCATTAAGTAACTCCCAACCTGTTGAACATGGGAAACAAATCGAGAAATAGCAAGATTGACAGTAGCCTCAAGGGTCCAATTCAGCCAACAACTAAGAAAGGAGATACCAACAAGTTGACCATAGGAAAAGCCATTAAAAATAGAGAGTACATAAAATTGATATCATAATAAAAGAGAAGAATTCTGACTATGGCAATTAGAACTAGGATGAAAAGAGCAACAACACGTGTGATAAAAAATAGCCCAGCTGATAATAACACAAACAGTTGGAAAATCGAGAATCAAGAAATAACCATGAGTCATAAAGATAGCAATCTGGAAACAGGTCCCAAAAGAGCAATGACTAGCATTGTAAGGAATAACAAGACCTTTCAAGATCAGAAAAAATAGTCTAGCAGCAAGGCCCAGAATGCGAGGGAAAATAAAATAAAAACTAAAGAGAGAGGCAAACATGAAAACTCATTCCTGTAGGGAGTAAGAGAAAACAACCAGCAAAAAACAAATTCTCTCCAGACAAGAGCAGTAAAAGAGATTGACCAAAGCCCCAATCTCAGAAACATCCTGCACAAAAAGGATCTGCTGAACAAAATAGCCAAAATCAATCTGAACAAATTCCATCTAGTTCAAAAAGTAGACAGTGCAGAAAGAAACAACAGAATGCCAGAGATTCCACCCATGCAAAGTAAAAGAAGCATAAAAAGATATCCAAGAAATCGTATCAAAGTTTTGCACAATAATAAGTCTACTAGAAGGGGTAAGGAGGTCAGCAATAGCCTGTAAGAAAACCTACAAGAGACAACCTTGGCAGGTGGAAGAAAAGTGAAAAGCCTCCCACAACAAGATCCCAGCAAAGGGACCCTGCTGAATCAGAAAATGGTTCCCAAAGAGAACAAGTTGAATAGGGTCTAGATTCTAGTAAAGACAATAGCCAAGAAGATAAATATCAGCAAAAAGGCCAAAAAAACCTCTTCATGCAGAAAAATAAAATAAAAGGTAACTCCCAGAAATAAAAGGAAAACGTTTGCTCAAAGCTAGAGTCATAAAGAATATCAGTAGCAGCCCAAGAACTAATAGGGGAGATAAGCAGCATGTCAAAAGCCAGGCACCAGTCATTATCAGCTAAAATCCAACAACCTAATAGTAAATCATCATAATAAATATTGCAACCAGCTTAATGAACACTAATACAATGCATAGAAACAACATAGGTAACTAAGATGCTCCAAGCAATATTATCTTTGAGAAATAGCCGGTTGCAAAAATTAAAGGCAGTAGCTAAGCCCATCAAAATAAAATTCTCCATCCAGTAATGATTAAGCCCCCTAGGATTAAGAATGAAGTTAGCATTGATATTAAAATCCCAAATAAGAGTGGTGTTATAAAACAAATAACAGCTGACACATAGCTCAACAAAATTCCAATGTAGGGTATTAGTAAGAACATAGCTCAAATGACCCTTTATCGTGTAAGCCAAAGCCTCCAAATAAAGGAGAAGCTATTAAAACACCAAATCATGGCAAAGAGATCAAGACAGCAAGTAATATCCATGTGAAGCATCCACAAATGACACAAAAAGGAACAAAAAGCCATAAAATAAAGAGGTAAATAGATAAAGACGAATGGACAGAAAACTTCAAAAGGTTAGATTTAGTTTTGATATATGGAAACCCAGAATTGTCCAAGTTAACCAGCCCACACAAGTATTTGGGTAAGGTGAGTTGATCAAAGAAGATGATACCATCGGATCTAGCAGTTGGCAAGGTAAGACAAGCATTTCCTTCATGCCAAACATGAGTGATGTTAAAATTCAGTTGGGAAAGAAGACCTCTAGTTTGCTTGAGGAGGTAGTACAATTCAGTGCTGCTCATTTTGGTGGAAGTCAAAAGATCAATTAGCAAAACAGCATCCACCTCAATCCAAATATTGAGCCAGCCATTTTGGAGGCAAATCTCAAGAGCTTTGTAGACTGCCATAAGTTCAATAAATGGGACAGTGCAAGAAATAAGAGGATAAGCAAAAGCATATAATACTATACCCTTAGAGTTCCTAAAAATGCCACCACAACCATAGCCATTATTAGAGATAGAGCCATCAGTATTAATTTTAATAATATGGTCAAGGGGTTTTTTCCAATAAACAATCTTGTCATTTCGATAGTAAGGTTGGTCCGGCAGGTTAAAACCAAATTTATTGGCCACAAATTTATAGCCTTTGAATTGTCTGTAATGAATGAGATTGTCTTTAAACAAGTCACGAATTTTGTTTTTAGTTCTAGCAATAATCCTTGCGTGGGTCATAGGGATCCCACAATGTTTGCATCATTTCGGTCCATCCAAATGAACCAGATAAGAGTGATAGCAGTGATTATTTTAATGTGACCTTTAATAGTATTATCAAAATAGACTTCAAAAAGTTGATATAAAGAAAGAGAGCCATTGAAATTGACAATGTTAAAAAGATCATCATACCAAATCCAAAGCTTAGAAGCAATGGCCCCATTAACAAAAACATGATTAACATTCTCAATATGGAAACAACATTGACATTTAGAGGCTAAACGGAACCCTTTACCCGACAACAAGGAATCATTAGGGATAAATTTTTTTAGAATACGCCAAGTAAGAATAGAATAAGAAGTAGGGATACTGTTATTCCAAAGTTTGGAGAACACATAGGAGGAATCATAAGTATCTTTAATGTGGAGCCACACATTTTTGAGGTTGAAATCACCATTATGTTAGAGCTTGAAGAGAATCTGGGCTTGATTGTTTGGAGTGATAGGAATAGTAGAAACCATATTCAAGAAATTAAAAGGGATAAAATCAACAAGCTTACTATTGTTCCACTTGTTGTTATGCCAGAAAGAGTTTACTCTAATAGCGACAGTGGAATGGGTGGAGAGTAAGTCATCAAAGGATCCACATCCACTCCAGTTATCTTGCCAAAAGAAAGAAGAGCTAGAGTTAATGCCCCAAAAAATTAAGGATTCTGCATCCCATTTGACAGAACAAAGTCTTTTCCACACAGGAGAATCACCCTGTTTAAAGGGAAAAATGAGGGGGTGCTTACCCTGGCAATATTTAGCAGTCATGAAATTAGCCCAAAGACTATGATTACTCCTAAAATTCTACCAGAGTTTATAGGAAAAAGCATTGATAGCTTCTTTTATGGATTTACAACCAAGACCACCTTCATCAAAAGTGCTACAACTTTTAGACCAAGAGGTCCAGTGCATTCTTTTAGAGGAGGTATTAGAGCCCCAGAAAAATTTGTTTGGGAGACGCTCAATTCTGTTGATGATAGAAATGGTCGGCACAATGGTTTGGATGAGATATAAAGGCATGGAATTCAGAGTGCTCTTAATCAAGGTGAGCCTACCACCGAAAGAGAGTAAATAAAATTCCCAAACTGAAATTTTATTAGATATTTTTTGAATAAGATCATCAAAAAGATGAGATCTTTTTAAAGCCTTTTAGCCACGAGATAATTAATGGGAAGTTGATTTTTCTTAAAATTAGTAATTCTGGAGATTTGATTAACTCTATTGGTAAGAATCTTAGCTGAGGGAATAAAATAGTATTTTCTTTCATTGAGAAAGAGACCACTAACTTTGCCAAAATTATTTTAGAGATTCTTAATAGTTTTAACTTGTTGGAGGGAGGCATTGTAGAAGATCATAAAATCATCAGCAAAGCTAATATGAGAAACAGGGAAACCACCATTAGTTTTAAAAAACATGTTAGGATTTTTAATGAAAAGATCATTGAGGCTCCTCGAAAGATATTCAACCGCAATGATAAAAAGAGAAGCAGAAAGAGGGTCAACTTGTCGCAAACCATGGCTCGAAGTAAAGAAACCAAGGGAATCACCATTCATGATAACAGAAAACCAGACATTAGTGATAAAACATTTTATAAGCCGGATAAAATTATCAAAGAAACCAAACAAATGTAAGATTTGAAAGAGGAAATCCCACAAGAGGTTGTCAAAGGCTTTAGAGATGTCCAGTTTGAAGAAGATATTACCTCCCCTGGAAGGAACATCAATGTCATGAACCAGCTCTTGAGTGTGAAGAATATTATCAGATATGGCTCTATTTTTAATGAAGCCAGTTTGATTAGGGGAGATGATTTTAGGAAGAAGAGGGCTAATCATATTATTAATTAATTTAGTAATAAGTTTTTGGAAAAAGGTGCAAAGACTAATAGGTCTAAAATCACCCCAAGATTTAGGATTAATGGTTTTGGGAATAAGGACAATAAAAGTACTAGAGAAATATCTAGGAATAGAGCTGCCATCAAAGAAATTAATAACAACATCAACAAGATCAGATTTAATAAAAGGCCAACAATACTGAAAGAAATGAGTCGTATAGCCATCAGGGCCAGTAATAGAATCAGTGTTCATGCTATTGAGAGTACTACTAATCTCCACTTCCAAGGGACACATAGTGAGCAAATGATTATCCTCATTGTTAATCATAGAGAGGATTAGATGGGTATTGGAGGGCATTTCTAACGAAGGATTAGAGTTTAATAAATTTTGAAAGTGATGTATGATAGATTCCATAATTTCATTGTTATTAGTTATCCGGCCACCATTAGAGTTCTTAATATTGTTAATCGAGTTTAATGCTTTCTGTTTATTGCAAATAGCATGAAAATGCCTTGTATTTTTGTCGCCATCAACAATATGTTTGCTAGCGGCTTTTTGATGCCAATAGGTTTCCTCCATATTTTGGTAATTAATCAAGTTATCTTTGACAATGCTCAACTCATCAAGCTTACTGGGATCAGTCAAGATAGCCTCTTCAAGACAACAAACCACTTATTCCATAGCTTTAAGATTGGTATAAAGATTTTTAAATATATGCCTATTTCACCAATTGAGGTTTTGTTTAAGTCTTTTGAGCTTAAGCCAAAGCCAAATCATGCCTTTAACAGAATTATCTGGGTGAACAGGAGCCATCCAATTAGTGGAAAAAACATTCGAGAAATCACCATGTTGGGTCCACATATTTTGAAATCTAAAGGTGAGGGAGTAGAAGGGTTAAAGGGGGGGAGTTTTGACAAAGATCAAAAGAGGAGCATGATCAGACAAAGTTCTACTCAAATGCTCAACAGTGGTAAGAGGCCATTGATTGATCCAAAGAGAATTAAAGAGGGTCCTGTCAAGATGCTGCCAAAGTCTGGAGTTATACCAAGTGTAATGAGACCCAGAAAAACCAATGTCAATCAGATTGTAATCTAGGATCATATTAGAGAAGTCTTCCATGGAATGGAGGTTAGGAGAACATCCTCCCCTCCTTTTCGAAGAAGTAATGATAGTGTTGAAATCACCCCCAACCAACCAGGGAAGGTTAACCGAGGAGGTGAAGGCTCTTAAGTGATTCCAAAAGATGTTCCTACATGCTCTATTACAAGAAGCATAGATAAAGGAACCAAAAGCCAAAAAATCACCTAATGAGATTTTGACATTAACCAATTGATCAAGATCATCAATGATGGAAATGGTGATGGAATTATTCCAAAAACACCAAATTTTATTATTAATATTGAAGAGGAAATTTTGAAATCCAAGTGATCTAGCAACATGGGCAATGTTGGAAGAGTTAATGAAAGGCTCAATAATAACAAGTAATTTGATGTTAAGAGCACGACAGAGGCTCCTAACAAGATTGCGAACAGGGAGAGTTCCACAACCCAGATATTCCAAATAAGAAAATTAATCATAATAAGGAAACCAAAAAGGAAAAGGCAAAAAAAAAAAAGAAATGGAAAAAGGAAGAGAGGAGGATAAAATTATTTGTGAGGTGTTAAAGAAGAATGTGTGGTTCTAGAGAAGTTATTATTAATCATTTTGGCTTTATAAGAATTTTTTTAATACAGTTTGGAAGGGTCTATCGATATCAAAGTATCTCCATCGAAAGGGATTGGTTTTGGTATCGAGAATAGGGCGATGTCGTCAATGCTTTAGTAGTGGTGATTTCTCCTTCTTCAGTCTCAGAGTAAGAATGAGATATTAGGATTGCCTGAGTATCACTCTGTAGAGAAATAGAAGGGGAGGTTCTTGCACCATTAAAAGTATAAATATCATTCTCATTGCCATGATGCATATTCAAATTTTGGTCTGACACCAAAGGATCAACATTATTTTGATCCAATATAGGATTCCCATTCAAATTATCATTAAGATTCAAATGGAGCAAAGGATTGTCATGAAAAGCCAAATTATTACAAGTAGGAGTAGTGCTAGGTAAGTTATCATTAGTTTCTTCACACACCTCAATAGTAGTATTTATACCAAGCTCAAAATATTTCCCATTAGACAAATCAGTAGGTAATAAAAGGGTAGGTGTAGGAGGATGAGTACCATTATGAGTAGCTTTAGGCCCAGTTCAAAGAGAGGTATTAGTATCTTGTGATAAATTCTTTTTAAGGTTAGGGTGTAACACAAAGTATTCAGAGTGATCATGACCATGGATCTTACAGCAAGTGTAAAAGATGAGAAAATTTTCAAATTCTACTCTCTGATTATATCCAAATTTTTTTGAACCAATCCAAACTTCTTTGAGGTATTTTTTGGTAATGTCAATCTCGACCAAGATACATGGAACAGATGGCCGAGATCTAGTGGCAGTGGCTTGATCAATTTGAAGGGGTCTACCAAATAGAGCCCCAACCGCAAATAGAACTTGGTGAGTAACATAGTGAATTTGCATGTTGGAAAAAGCAAGCCATAAAGGAAAAATAGGGGATTCCTTTTTGACATCAAAAGGGGTGACCATTTCAAGAGCCACATTTGACAATTATACACAAAATAGAATGATGAGCAAAGACCCAAGAATAATCTAAATCATTTGATAATTGAATAAGGATATGTCGAGGATCAATCAGCCCAATAGTGAAGACTCTAGAAAGCTTTAATCTATGAAAGAAAGATCAGATATTATCTAGAGTAGGGTGCCGTAGAGAGAATTTACCAACCAAAGAGAACTCAAAAGGCTTAGTTAATTTCTCCGCATCTTGGTCAGAACACATGACAGCTGACAATCCATGGAATGAGGTTGAAATTAAGTTAACCGAGGCATTAGTGCAAGGGGTCTTACCAGAAAGAGCATCCTTAAAGGACTTGACAGCAGGCGCATTAACGGATGTAATCGAATCCCAAATACCTTTAGGATCAGAAGGCAAAGCCAGCGCATCCAGGAGCAATGAGCTCAATTGTGCGGAGAGTGAAGCCTCCACCATTAAATGGTCCAGTGAGAGTCACATAAGCAACCAAGCCAAGAAAGGAAGCGAAGACAAGCAATAAACATCGATCATGATCGGGGTAGCCCGAAATGCCGCCAAATGGTAGAAAAATGCACGGGAACACAAAATCGCTAGAGAGGGAGTGCAGCCGAGGGGAAGATGAGGTTTTACATTTTTTTAGGTTTTAGGGTTTTGGGTTTTGGTTATGGTTTAGGGTTTAGGGTTTAGGGTTTAGTGTTTAGGCTTTAGGGTTTAAGATTTTTAGGATTTAGGGTTTGTGGTTTAGCTTTAGCTTAGGGTTTAGTTTAGGTTATTTGATTTAGGGTTTAAACTTTAGATTTTTAGTTTTTGTTAGTTTATTTATGATTTAGGTTTAGGTTTTAGTTTAAGGTTTAGGGTTTAAGGTTTAGTTTAGGGTTTAGTAGTTTAGGTTTAGATTGAGAATAATAGTTTAAAATTTAGGTTTATTATTTTAAGTTTAGGTTTAGGTTTATAGTTTGTTTAGGTTAGAGTTTAGGTTAGTTTAGGTTAAATTTAGTTTTAGGTTTAGTTTTAAGTTTAAGGTTTAGTTTAAGTTGTAGGTTAGTTTAGGTTTAGGTTAGTTAGATTTAAATTTATAGTTTTAGGGGTTTAGGTTAGTTTAGGTTTAGGTTTAGGTTTTAATTTTAGGTTTAGGGTTTAGGAGTTAGGTCTTAAGGTAGTAGGTTTATGGTTTAGAGTTTATGTTTTAAGGTTATTTTTAGGGTTTAGGGTTTAGGGTTATGGTTTATTTTTTAATTTTTTTTAAATTAAGTAAACTCATAGGTTTAGATTTATTTAGTTTATTTTATTTGTTATTTTGATTTAGGTTTATTTTTTTTATTTAGTTTATTTATCTTAGGTTTATTTATTTTATTTTATTTTTTATGTTTAGGTTTAGGTTAAGGTTTAATTTTTTTAGGTTTAGGTTAGGTTTTATGTTTTAGATTTAGGCTTAATTTTAAGTTTAATTTTTTTTGTTTAGGTTTAGGTTTATTTTTAGTTTATTTTATTTTATAGCTTTGGTTCAGGTTTAGATTTAGTTTATTTTAGGTTAAGGTTTATGTTTTATTTATTTTTGTTTCGTTTATTTTAGTTCAGGTTTAGGTTTATTTTATTTTGTATATTTTATTTTGTATATTTTATTTTTAATTTTGGTTTAGGTTTTCTTTTTTTTATTTTTAGCTTTATTTTTTAAGATAAGGTATTTATTTAGTTTTTAATTTATTTTATTTTAGGTGTATTTTAGGTTTTATAAAATTTTATTTTACGTTTAGTTCTAATTTTATTTTAATTTTTTATTCACATGTTTATTTTATTTTTTAGTTTAGTCTAAGTTTTTCTTTTTTTATTTTAGTTTATTTTTATTAGTTCATTTTATTTTATTTTAAGTTGAGGTTTAGGTTTTAGTTTAAGTTTTTATTTTATTTTATTTTTTATTTTATTTTGTTTTGGTTTTTTATTTATTTTATTTTTAGTTTTTATTTCATTTTGGTTTACGATTTTAGGTTTTTAGGGTTTGGGGTTTAGTATTTAGTGTTAAGGGTTTAGGGTTTAGGGTTTTAGGGTTTAGGGTTTTAGGGTTTATGGTTTAGGGTTTAGGCTCTAAGGTTTAGGGTTTTAGGGTTAAGGGTTTAGGGTTATTTTAGGGTTTAACATTTAGGGTTTTAGGGTTAGTTTAGAATTTAGGGTTTAGGGTTTTAGAGTTTAGTGTTTAGGGTTTAGGGTTTAGGGTTTAGCATTTAGGGTTTTTAGATTTTGGGTTTAGGGTTTAGGGTTCAGGGTTAGTATAGAGTTAGTTTAGGGTTTAGGGTTTTAGAATTCAGTGTTTAGGGTTTATAGTTTATGGTTAGGGTTAGGGTTTGGATTTTTGGGTTTATATCACCTTATCCAATGACGATCATCATAGAAACCTGCATAAAACTTCAAATAGCAAATATAACCACAAAAAAACACAGCAGTTAGGTATATAAAACTCAGTGATGTAGATAAGGATGTAATCTATCATGAAAGAATTAGACCAGAGGGAGCACTACCAAAGCCACCACCAAGAAATGCTAATACAGTTGGTAGCAGCAAACCTCACAATATGGGAAAAATGACTAATCAGAGACCAAACAAAGGCAAAAGGAGGACCATAGTTGATAAGGTCTTTCATTAAAAGAACATGCAAAGATCTAGAAACAATAATATCCAGAATAATAGTGAGACTAATATCAAGAATGTTAGGAAGCAAGGAAACCATCAAAATAAGCAAGGGGAGAGGTTCAGTCACAGTCTAGAAATGAAAAACCCAGCAGGTAGAAACCAGAAGAAAAGTAAGGGAAAGTAGCAGTCAGTTCCAGACATAGATTCATAAAGATCAAGAAAGTTAAAACTCTTTAGACCAAACCAGCCTGCTAGAGTACCCAATCCAAACAACCAGTAAGGCAGTCCACCCTGCGAGCCACCAAGATAGCCAAGGATTCAAATCATTAGACTTAGGACCATCATGATGAAAGACAAAAAGAGTCATCCAGCCAAAAATATTGAAAAAATCCCAAGGGAAAGCCATAAATAGCAGCCTCTAATCCCAATCCAAGGATAGGAGAATCTAGTTTAAAGAGCTAGATACAATAGGCAAAAATAGGAAAAGTAAAAGCCCTTTAAGATCACAAATAATCCAACAACCAGAGATAGCTCCAAACAAGATCCCCAACAGAGTCATCATCAGCCAAGTCCAAAAAACATCCAACTATTAGTTAGTAGCCTTCCAGTTGAGATCACAAATTAAAAACATGACCTTAGTATTATAGGAGGCACACCTAATATACAGAAGATATAATAATCTAGAAGCATCCAATCTAACACTCATCCAGAACAACACTAAAAAAAGATTAAATAGTTACAGGAAAATAGTTCTACAAGCTACAACAAAAAAATAGAGAGCCCTCAAGGTCACACAACTCCTCTTAGCATCAAGAGCAAAAACCACAAAAAAATAATTGTCAATAGCCACCTTTCGATGAGAAAGCCCCAACTAAGAGACCCACACCCCAAACATCATAAGTAGAATACACAAGGACATGAACAAGGGGGAAGGATGAGACCCATGAGAGAAAGGAAAACCAAAAACAATTGGAAAAACCATCCTAATCAGCAAACAACAAGGTGATAGAATAACCAACCACAGCAGGAAGGTCACAAAAATAGCATGAGCAACACCCATAAAGGGAAAAAACCCTTAGCTAGGCAACACCAGCAAACAATGAACCATAAATCTAGAGAAAATAAAGAATGCTGCAAAGAGATCCAACCAATAAAAGAGAACCATACTAACCAGAAGACAAGCAAAACCCAACAACCTCAACTTGCTATAAACACCTGTACCAGGATGGAAGAGACATCAAACCAAAAATAAAAATTACCATAAACATTTGAAAAATGGAAAGACAACCCCAACCCATCCAAAGAATGGGAAGAAACCAAATTGGAAAATAAAAGTAGGTTTAGGTGAAGAATAAAATCAAGACCAAACCAACATAAGAGAAAACCAAAATTATTCAAAACAATAACAAGGGGAAAGCCAAAACCCCATAAGAGGAAAAAAGGCTAAAAGCTCCTAACATAAGGCAAACCAGCTTTGTCTAGATTCATAAGACCCCTTAAAAGGAAAGGTATGTCATCATTAGAGAAAATATGCAAAGAAAAAGACTTGGCCCCCAAATTGGCAAGAAAGTCAGCATAAGAGTTGGCTTCCATGTAAATATGAGAAATTTAAAAATCTAGGTTAGCAAGAAGCCTCCTAGTATGATTAAGTAAATAATACACTTCAACATTACCATGAGCATGAGATTTGATTAAATCTAAATGAAGGAGAGCATCAATTTCAAACTAGATCTTATGAAAACCTTATTGTAAACAAATAAAAATGCCATGATGAAAGCCTTTAAGCTAGGAAATAACACAAAACAAGGCCATAAAGGGGCAGAAAAAGCAGAGATAACCTTGCCACTATGATCTCTCAAAATCCCACAACAGCCATAATAACCATTAGAAATCTAGCCATCAATGTCAACCTTAATGTAGTAATAATTATGTTTAATCTAGTAAATAATTTTGTGGGTAGGAGAAACATTACAGAGGGGGAAGGCTAATCCCAAAATTCAAGGCCACGGACTTGCACCCTTTAAAACTATAGTGAGTAAGAAGATTAGCTTTGAAAAGAGACAAAATTTTATATTTGACTCTAGAAATAATATGATGTTGAGCATCATTTCTATCCATCCAAATATACCAAAGAATAGTAGTAGTTAAAACAATTTTAACATAACCCTTAGATGTATGAGAGAAACATGCTTCAAGAAGTTGCTTAATAGAAAATGAGCCATTAAATGGAAAGTATTAAAAATATTATAATACCAATTCCATATTTTAGCAGCAATAGGGCCATTCACAAAAACATGATCCACACTTTCAATGTGATAGTAACAGTAACATTTAGAGGGGAGATGGAAACCTTTTATCAGAAGAGTAGCATCCATAGGGATATAATACTTCAAAATGTGCTAAGTTAAAATTGATGATGAAGTAGGGACATTAATATTCCAGATTTTAGTAAAACTTAAGGACTATTGATATTTGAATCTGATGAAATGCCAAACATCCTTAAAAACAAAATCTCTAGAAGAAAAATTTTTGAAGAGAATTTGGTTAGGTTCATTAGTGAAAGGACAAATTTAAGTATTTTTTCAATGATCACATTAGGGACAAATGTATTCAATTGAGCCACATCCCATATATTGTGAGTAATTAACTGATTATTCTTAAGCATCATAGTGGAATGAGTATTGAGCAAGGAATCAATAGAGCCCTGTACCAGCCAAACTTCCTACCAAAAGAAAGAGGAACCAGAATTGACACCCAAAATAAAGTTCTTAGCATTCCATTTGATACTACAAAGTCTTCTCCACACTGGGGAATCCCCAGATTTGAAGACATAAATTAAGTTCTTAGCCAAACTATGTTTATTTCTAAAATTCCACCACATTTTATAGGAAAAATAGTTAATAAAATCCTCTAATGTTTTGCAACCCAAGCCACCTTCATTATTAGGACTACAATAGTTGTGCTAACTAGTCAAATGTAATCTTTTGATAGAAGAGTTAGATTCCCAAAAAAATTTATTAAGAAGTCTATTAATCCTTCTAAAATAAATGGGTAGGAATAATAGTAGACAAAAGATATAGAGGTAGAGAGCAAAGGGGTACATTTGATCAAGATAAGTCTAACACCAAAGGAAAGTAAATGAAACTCCCAAGAGGTGGTTTCCCTATTTATTTCCTAAATAACTTCATCAAATAGAGAAGATCTTCTCGTTCCTCTATATAGGGGAGTACTTAGATAATTGATAGGGAGAATTTGATATGAAAAACCTGTAATATTCTTGATAACATTGATCTTGACAAGCAAATAGAAGAGCTAATAATAAAATAGCTTTTATCAGGATTAATATTTAATCCACTCTCCCTACCAAAAAGGCTTAATAACTTACATAATTTTTTAATATAAAGAGTAAAGGCATTGCAAAATACGATGAAATCATTAGCAAAACTAAGGTGAGAAATGGGAAACCTACCAATGGTTTTGCAGTGCATGTTAGGCATTATACTAAACATCTGCTCAATATATCTAGAAATATATTCCATAGTAATAAAGAAAGGGCAGGAGAGAAGGATCCCCTTGCCTTAGCCCAGGATAAGAAGAGAAGAAACCAATCACTTTGCCATTGAGAAGTAAAGAAAACCAAGAATTCTCAATTCCATTATTAATTAAAGTAATAAAATGATTAGAGAATACAAATAAAGCCAAAATTTTATGTAGGGAGACCCAACCAATATTATCATAAGCTTTGGAAATGTCAAGCTTAAAAAGCAGGTTTCCACCACGAACTTTGGCATTTAAATCATGGATCATCTCTAAGGCTAAAAGAATAATATCAGAAATGGATCTCCCTTTAACAAAATTGGTTTGATTGGGGGAGATAACTTTAGGAAGCAAGATACTCAACCTTTTAGCCAAAATTATAGAAATAAGTTTATTAAAAAAAGAGTAAAGGCTAATCAGCCTAAAATCACTCCAAACTTTAGGATTGTCTTTTTTAGGAATTAAAATAATGGAGGTGCTAGCAAAATATTTAGGAAGGGTGCTACCTTTAAAGAAATCAAGAACAGCTTTAACCAAATCCTCTTTGATGATAATCCAATATTTTTTGCAAAGAAGGCAATATAACCATCAGGACCAGCCACGAAGTCTTTATTCATACTCTGCAAAGAGTCAGTAATTTCAGACTCAGAAGGTAAGGAAGAAAGCATATTGTTATCATCATTAGAAATAAGATTAGGAATAACAACAAGTGAAGAAATATCATTATAAGTAACATTTTTACTCTGAAGCTCTTTATAAAAAGAAATAGTAGAATCAGTAAGCTCCTTTTTATCCGAACACCAAACTCCATCATTAATTTTTATTTTGTGAATGTGATTTAAAGCCTTTTTCATTTTAATCATGGCATAAAAATATTTAGTATTTCAATCACCATCACAGATCCATTTCATAAAAGCTTTTTGTCGCCAATAGGTCTCCTGTGTGTCTTGAAAACATGTTAAACTATTATTAGCTTGAGCCAATAGATGAATTTTAGAAGGATCATTAACAACAACGTCTTCCAAAACTATAACCCCATTCCCCATTTCTTTGATATTGACAAAAAGGTTCTTGAAATATTGTTTACTCCTCTAATTAGGGTTTAGGGCTTAAGGTTAGTTTAGCGTTTATTGCTTAGGGTTAGTTTAGGGTAGGGTTCAGTGTTTAGGGTTTGGGGTTTAGGGTTGTCAATTTTATGGATTAGGGTTTAGGGTTTAAGATTTAGGGTTTAGGATTTAGTGTTTAGGGTTTAGGGTTTGTAGGATTTAGGGTTTAGGGTTTAGGGTTTATAGTTTCAGTTTTAGGTTTAAGGTTTAAATTTTAGTTTAGGATTTAGGGTTTAGGGTTTAGGGTTTAAGGTTTATTTCTTTAACAGAGAATAAATTTCTTAAACTAAACTAAACTAAATCTATACCTTAAATATAAATCTAAAGTAAATCTAAACTCTAAACCTAAATCTAAACTAAACAAAATCTAAACTATAAAATCTAAACTAAATCTAAAAAGCTAAACTAAAATCTAAATCTAAACTAATTCTAAACTAAATTGAAACTAAACTACACTAAAATAAATCTAAACTAAATCTAAAAATATAAATAAAATCTAAAAAAATATAAACAAAACTAAAATCTAATGTAAATATAAACTAAATCTAAAAACTAAAATCTAAACAAAACTAAACTAAATCTAAACTAAATAAACTAAATCTAAAATCTAAACTAAATCTAAACAAAACTAAACTAAATCTAAATAAAACTAAACTAAATCTAAAATCTAAAAATTAAATAAACTAAAAATCTAAACTCTAAAAATAGAAAAACAAAACTAAATAAACTAAAGTATAAATCTAAAATCTAAACCCTGAACAAAATTAAAATATAAAATTTAAACTAAATAAATCTAAATTGAAAAAAATCTTAATAAACTCTAAACTAAACTAAATTTGAAAACTAAACCCTATAAAATCTAAACTAGACTAAATCTAAAACTAAACTAATCTAAAACTAAACTAAAATCTAAATCTAAACTAAACTAAATCTAAACTAATTCTAAAAACTAAGTCAAAAATCTAAAATTAAATCTAAATATAAACTAAACTAAATCTAAAAATTATAAAAATACTAAAATATTTAAAATGCATAGAACAATATAATATGATATATGATGCTATACTATGCTACAACATATAAAATTAATATTGAACTTACAATCTTAACTTTTAGACTACAAGTGGCATAGCATAACTTTGGCTACAACATAATTCCCACTTCAAATATAATAAATTTCATCATCTGATTTATTAAATCAATATTTTTATGATTTATATTAATATAGACTATAGGGCACAATACCATAATATACTAAAAATTTTCAAAACATCTTATATCATCCAAAAACACATCACTACATGCTCAAATATATGATGCTACATTATACTATAATATATTGAAGTATAATAAGATTTTAGGTTAGGTTTTAAGGTATTCAAATCTCTAATAGTTAAGGAAAAGTCTCTTGAAGACATTTTCTTTAGGTACCAAAACTATGTTAGGAATAGGTCATACTTTAGATCTACTTCTAATGACATCTTTATTCAAGGTTTAGGGTTTAGGGTTAATTTACAGTTTAGAGTTTATGGTTTAGGGTTTAGGGTCTGGGGTTTAGGGTTTAGAATTTAGGGTTGTAGGTTTTAGGGTTTAGGGTTTAGTGTTTTATGATTTAGGGTTTAGGGTTTAGGGTTTTAGGGTTTAGGGTTTAGGGTTTAGGGTTTATGGTTTTGGTATTAAGTTTGAGGTTTAACTTTTAATTTAGGGCTTAGGGTTTAAGGTTTATTTTTTATTTAACATTTCTTCTTTTCAATTTCATCAACCAAGTAGCACCCTAAGTTTTCTAAGAGATAAACGATGACATAGATCAAAAACTAGCACCCATAGAGTAAATTAAAAATAAAAGATAAGTAGAACTGTCTCTATTGTAAAAACAATTCCTTAAGTAGCAGATCGGATCAATTATTTTTTAGTTTCTCTAGTTCCCATCAGAACCACCCCCGCCTCTCGAGCAGTGGGATCTGCCATAATATCCCAGATCTCTCCTTCCTCCATCTCCATGGTTGTAACATCTATCTCTCTTCCTGCCTTCATAACAACCACTACTCTGACCACCACCTCCATATCCACCAGCACCTTCAGATCCCCTACCACCATAATGATAACCGTCACCTCCACCTTTGCCTCCACCGACAGATCTATATTGAGCCTAGTTGATGATCTGTTCCTACCGTCAAGGTTCTACCCATTCTTAGGATTTAGGGTTAGTTTAAGGCTTAGGATTATCTTTAGGGTTTAGGGTTGTAGGTTTAGGGTTTTAGTGTTTATGGTTTTAGGGTTTAGGGTTTAGGGTTTAGAGTTCAGGGTTTTAGGGTTTAGGGTTTTAGGGTTTAAGGTTTAGGGTTAGTTTTAAAGTTTAGGGTTTAGGGTTTAGGATTTTTTTTCAATAAGTAATCTAATAGGTTTAGGTTTATTTAGTTTATTTAGTTCAATTTTTGTTTATTTGAGTTTATTTTATTTTTTATTTTTATTTAGGTTTATGTTTTATTCTTATTTAATTTAGTTAATTCATTTTAGTTTAGGTTTTTTATTTTTATTTATTTTTTAGGTTTAGGTTTATTTTTTAGTTGAGTTTTATTTTTATTGTATATTTTGGGTTTAGGTTTTATTTTTTTACTTAGGTTTAGGTTAAGATTTTTATTTTATTTATTTAGGTTTATGTTTTAGGTTTTTATTTTATGTTTATTTTTAGGTTTTATTTTTTAGTTTAGGCTTAGGTTTATTTTTTAGTTGAGTTTTATATTTATTTTATTTTTTAGGTTTTTATTTTATTTTTTGAGGTTTAAATTTTACGTTTTGATTTTACATTTATTTTAGGTTTTATTTTTTATTTTAGGTTTAAGTTTATTTTTAGTTTATTTTATTTTATTTAGTTTAGGATTACGTTTAGGTTTTATTTATTTTAGTTTAGGTTTATTTAATTTTAGGTTTAAGTTTATTTTATTTTATTTATTTTACTTTTATTTTAGGTTTAACATTTTTTAGCTTAGGGTTAAGGTTTTATTTTTTATTTATTCTTTGATCTTTTTAGGTTTATTTTTTAGGATTAGGTTTTCGTTTAGTTTTTATTTTATTTTATTTTAGTTTTATTCTATTTTTAGTTTTTATTTTATATAGCTTTTTTTTTGTTTTGGTTTCGTTTACATTTTTATTTATTTTTATTTTAGTTTGTTTTATTTTTAAATTTATTTTAATTTTAGGTTTTGGTTTAGGCTTTTATTTGTTTATTTTTAGGTTTTATTTAGTTTAGGTTTTTATTTTATTTTATTATATTTTTTAGGTTTTTAATTTATTTTATTTCTAAGTTTATTTAGTTTAGGTTTAGGTTTTTAGGTTTTGAGGGTCTAGGGTTTAGGGTTTTGGGTTTTGGGTTTATGGTTTTGGGTTTAAGGTTTAGGGTTTTTTTTATTTTTTTATTTTTTCTATTTTTTTATTTTTATTTTTTTTAGGAAATCCCATGTAGGGGTATTTTATTGCCATAAAAAGAGGGTTACAAGGTCCTTAAAGGGGATAAACTCCAG
Source organism: Cymbidium sinense (assembly GCA_021442155.1). Taxonomy (NCBI): domain Eukaryota; kingdom Viridiplantae; phylum Streptophyta; class Magnoliopsida; order Asparagales; family Orchidaceae; genus Cymbidium; species Cymbidium sinense. The sequence continues at coordinate 143,125,370 of CM038222.1, forward strand.
AACTACTGCTGAAGAGCTACAATCACTAAGGAGTAAATCTCTATCTAAGTACATCCAAAAGCAAAAGAAGACATTAAAGCAATCAAAAGATACAAGTTGATTAACTTAATAAGCCAAAGGAAGATTAGGCCAATGCTCTAGAGGACGTGATGAGAATGAGCCATCTTTTCTAGAACCTCATGAGAAGTCATATCCAAGAAGAGAAAAAAGCCAGCATATAAGCCCTCCATAAGAAAACAGCAGAGGAGGCAACTTGCTGAAATCCTGCTAATCAAATCAATGAGCCTATAATTAACACCATCCCAAACATATGATATATATATGAATCTTTCAGGCCATGAAACAACCCCCTTATTAATATCCATATCAGTAATTGGGAAGAAGCAATTGTAAAGGAAGGCGAGCCCAACAGAAATAGACTACTACCAAAAATAGCCAAGTACAGAGCTACTGACTCCAAGCGATTCATGACCAATAATCGGATAATCTAGATCAACAAACAACCCAGAGAGCAAGATAGCAAAAGGCAGCAACTGTCCATAGTACCACCTATTCAGCATAGACAGTGCATATGACTGCACAAACCTAATCAAACCGAGCTAGGAATAGAGACAACAACAGATAATGTAGATCACAACAATCAGGAGATGAACAATAGCCGGGCATTAAGCGGCAATCAAAACCAACAGCGAAAAGCGTTAATGCAACATTGGAACCCACCAGAAGAAAATCAAAAGTGGATTCAAATGAGTATCAACATTAGAATCGAAAAGCACGATAACCAAGGCAAAACTAGCCAACAGCATAAGACAACATCCAAGATAGGAAGGGACAACAAATTGTCCATAAAACCTCTCAATCAGAGTAGACATTGCAATAGTTAATATCCAAATAGATAGAGCATAAAAATAAGTATCTAGAAGGCAGCAACCCAAGCAACAATCACCAAAAATGCTCAGAACAACAATGTCAAAATAGCTTTATGGACCACAGTCCTACAACCAATGGAGCCAACATAGGAGTCTGAAAACCAAGATAGCATATATCCAAGACAAGAAACAACCAAGGCAACAAAAACTAGCTAGCTTGCCATAAAGCCACCCATCCAAGATAAACATTGCAATAGTTACAAGCTTAATTGAAAGAAGATGGAGAAAATAGCAGCAGATAAAGTTAACCAATGAATTAAGATGATATGCATATAATAAACCAATAAGAAAGTTCAAAGCAAAAAACACCAAGTAATCAACAACTTTAATAAAGAGTTGCTGAGCAAAACAAACCAAAACCCTAGAGACAGCATGGAGAGTATTAATCTAGTTCAGCCAATAACCAAGGCAGTTAATACCAACAAGCTAGCCAAGAGTCCACCTAAAAGCATATATAAAGATCCAAATAATCAGATGGATAATCACAGGGATCTACACAATGTTAATAGAACCAAGTGGGAAAAATAGAAGCGGGTGCATGTTACTTGACAAAATAGTGAAAATAAAAATAGAGCAGGTGTAACCACAAAGTCCACCAGCTGGACAAAGGACCCTAAAATCCCAAAGACAATAATGGTAGCAAAAGGGTTCAAAGGATAATAAACAGAAAAAAACCTTCCAAATAAAGCTGATTAGGCTTGCAGTTAAACCCATAGCCATAGTAAAGGCTAATAGAGTAGCCATTAAGGAAATACAAACCTACAAGGAAATAATAAAATTGAATAGGAAATTACAAAATCTCATTTGGCAGGTTGGGAAAAAGAGGTTGTCAAAGACAATCAGCAAGACAACAACAAAATCACCCAACTGAAACAGATAAAAAACCCCAACAATAGCTTGCTGGGTATAAGACAATACCAGGCCATCCAACAACCAAGAAAGAAAATAACAGCAAGTTGGCCATAAAACCAACCATTCAAATTATACAATGCATAAGTAAATTCCTAGATAGTTAATGAGGTGGTCTGCAGCCAAGACTAGCCAGAAATAAAAATAGCAGGTGAAAACAGATCATCCCAAATGTTAGCGGACAAACATTATATAGAGGAGATGATCCACACTATAGAGATAGCCTAAAATCTGATAGCCATAGATTAAAACAAGGTTAGCCTGAAGAACAGTGAATCCAAAAATCCAACAATCATAGATTAAAACAATACTACAATGATTGCAACCATAGGGTAAGCCAATAAAAAGCAGTGGGGCAACAGAGCCATAATAGGGGTTCAAAAGAGTCTCATCAATGAGATCCTTTAGGACAAGGAAGAGCAGGTTAGTAGCAGAACTATCATCCTCAGAGAAATCATATTGAATGGAAGTTATAAAATAATTCCAAACCTGCAAAGAACCATTAATAATAACAAGGTTATTGCAAATTCTTTCCTTACATGTATGCAAACTGGGGTTAGAAATGACATTCAGCAAATACATTAAACCAACTCCAATTGCATCCTGCTGGACAAAATGACCAAAAGTCCAACAGCCAGCAATTAAGCCTTCAACATAGCTATTGCATCTTACATAGGATAAACCATTAAAAAGCAAAGGAACACAAAGAAACAGACCAGTAGCTAGACCTGCAGCATCAGGAATATTGGAAATCTGCAAATAATTTCAAATTTGCAGAGAAAGAGTTATAACCAGGATGTTGCATCAATTTTTACAGGTTGTGAAAGTAAGGTTATGAAGCATAGGAGAGACAAAAACAACAAGACCCCAAATAAGGTTGGGATAGTTAAACCAACAACAGATGCCACTAAGCTTAGCAAAGGACCATAAAGAAATAATATAATGATGCATCAATAAATTCCAAAGGAATAACATCACATTAATAGTAAAAATAGTAGATGCATTAAGCTCCAAATAAAGGCTAGAACAATTATACCAATAGCACATGTCACAGAGATCAACAAGTAAAAAATAAGGGATATCAGGTTGATGCATCAGCCACAACCAAAGAAGTAACAACAGTAAATAGAAAATGATCATGCAGAAAAAGGGGTATTGAAATAGGTGAAACCAATGGATTAGATTAATTTCTGAGACAAGGAAGCCCAATATTGTCCAGATTAACCAAGCCATGCAAATGTTTTGGAATGGTTAGTTGATCAAAGAGTTTTATACCTTCCAATCTAGCACCTAGATTGGCCAGATAATCAACACATGCATTACCCTCGTGTCATACATGAGTGATTTTAAAGTTGAGTTGGGCTAGGAGAGCTCTAGTTTGCTTAAGAAGGTAGTACAATTCAGTATTGCCCTTATTCATGGAAGTCAAAAGATCAGTCAACAGAAGGGCATCCACCTCAATCCAAATATTGAGCCAACCTTTTTGAAGGCAAATTTCAAGGACTTTGTACACTGCCATGAGTTTAGGAAAGGGAACAGAGCAAGGATTAAGGGGCTATGCAAAAGTGCATAGGACTTTTCAATTAAGATTTCTGAAAATTTCACCACAGCCTGAACCTTTATGACAGACAGAGCCATCAGTGTTAACTTTAATAGTGTTAGCATGAGGTTTAACCCAATGAACAATCATGTCATCTTTACAGATGTGGAGATCTGGCAAGTTAAAACCAAATTTATTGGCCATGAATTTGCAACCTTTGAAATTTTTATATTTAATTAAATTGGCATTAAACAAGTCACATATTTTGTTTTTAGTTCTAACAATTATCCTCATGTGATTCATAGGGATCTCATGATGTTTTGCATCATTTCTGTCCATCCATATGAACCAAATAAGAGTGATAGCGGTTATGACTTTAATATGTCCTTTAATAGTGTTGTCAAAATAAACTTCAAGAAGTTGGTATAAACTTAAAGAGCCATTGAAAATGATAATGTTAAAAAGGTCATCATACCAAATCCAAAATTTAGAAGCAATGGCCCCATTAACAAAAAAACATGATTCACATTCTCAATGTGAAAACAACATTGGCATTTTGAAGGTAATTGAAAACCTTTACCCCACAATAAGGAGTCCACGTGGGATGAAGTTTTTCAAAATATAAAAGAAAGAATAGGAGGTAGGGATATTGTTGGTCCAAAGTTTAGAAAACACATAGGAAAAATCATGAGTTTCTTTAATGTGAATCCAAGCATTCTTAAAGTTGAAATCACCATTATGAGAAAGCTTAAAAAGGATCTGGTCTTGATTGGTAGGAATGATAGGAATGATAGGAATAGTAGTAACCTTATTTAAAAGAGAGGGAGGAATATGATCAAGAGCTTACTCTTGCCACATATTATTCTACCGTAAAGAGTTCACTTTAATAGCAGCAGTGGAATGGGTAGAAAGTAAATCGTCAATGGACCCACCTCCAGTCCAGTTGTCTTGCCAAAAGAAAGAGGAGCCAGAGTTAATCCCCCATAAAATTAAAGATTCGGCATCCTTTTTGACGAAACAAAGTCTTTTCCAAATAGGAGAGTCTCCCGCTTTATAGGGGAAAATGAGAGGATGCTTACCCTGGAAGTATTTAACAGTCATGAAATTAGCCCATAGACTATTGTTTTTCCTAAAATTCCACCAAAGTTTATAAGAAAAAGCGGTGATAGTTTCCTTGTTTGGTTTGCATCCAAGACCACCTTCAGCAAAAGTGCCACAAGTTTTATACCAAGAGGTCCAGTGCATTTTATTAGAGAAATTGTTAGAACCCTAGAAAAATTTATTAATGAGCCGCTAAATTTTGTTAATAATAGAGTTGGCCAGCATAATGGTTTGAATGAGATACAAAGGCATGGAGTTAAGGGTGCTCTTAATCAAAGTGAGCCTACCACCAAATGAAAGTAAGTGAAATTCCTAAACATAAATTTTATTGGAGATTTTCTGGATAAGATCATCAAAAAGATGAGATATTTTTTGACCTTTAAAAAGTGGAGCACCGAGATAATTAATAGGAAGTTGATGTTGCTAAAAATTAGTAATTCTCAAAATTTGGCTGGTCCTTTTGCTAAGGATTTTAGCGGAAGGAATGAAACAACATTTTCCATCATTGAGAAAGAGACCACTTTCTTAGCCAAATTCATTTAAAAGGTTCTTAATTGTTTTAATATGCTGAATAGAGGCATTGCAAAAGATTATAAAATCATCAGCAAAATTAAGATGAGAAACAGGGATACCACCATGAGTTTTAAAAAACATGTTAGGATTTTTGTTGAAAAGATCATTCAGGCTCCCCGAAAGATATTCAACAGCAATAATAAAAATTGAGAGTGAGAGGGGGTCTCCTTGTCTCAAGCCATGCCTTGAAGTAAAGAAATTGAGAGACTCACCATTCATGTTAATAGAGAACCAAACATTGGTAATACAATTTTTGATGAGGCGGATGAAATTATCAGAAAACCCAAACAAATGAAAGATTTGAAAGAGGAAATCCCACGAGAGGTTATCAAAGGCTTTAGAGATATCTAGTTTGAGGAGGATGTTGCCACCTCTAGTAGGAACATCAATGTCATGAACCAGCTCTTGGGCAAGAAGGATATTGTTAGATATAGCTCTATTTTTAATGAAGCCAATTTGGTTAGGAGAAATAATTTTAGGGAGCAGCGGACTTATCCTATTATTAATTAATTTAACAATGAGTTTTTGAAAGAAGGTGCAAAGGCTGATAGGTCTAAAATCTCCCCAAAAATCAGGATTATTAGTTTTGGGAATGAGGACAATGGAAGTGCTAGAAAAGTATCAAGGTAAAGGGCTGCCATCGAAGAAATCAACAACAACAACAACAACAAGGTCAGACTTAATAAAAGGCCAACAATGCTAAAAGAAATGGGTCGTGGGTTTAGGGTTTGGGTTTTAGGGTTGTAAGTTTTAGGGTTTAAGGTTTAGGGTTTAGGGTATAGGTTTAGGGTTTAAAGTTTAGGGTTTTCAGGTTATAGGTTATTGGGTTTAGCATTTAAGGTTTAAGGTTCAGAGTTTTAGGGCTTACTATTTAGGATTTATGGTTTAGGGTTTAGGGTTTAGTGTTAATTTAGGGTTTTGGGTTTTGGGTTTTAAGGTTTTTGGTTTAGGGTTTAGGTTTTATGGTTTAGGGTTATAGGGTTTAGGGTTTAGTGTTTGGGGTTTAGGGTTTAAGGTTTAGGGTTTTAGGGTTTAAGCTTTTGGGTTTACGATTTTAGGGTTTAGGGTTTTGGATTATGGGTTTAGGGTTTAGTATTTAAGGCCTAGGGCTTAGGGTTTTAGGGTTTAGGTTTGTAGGTTTTGGGTTTACACTTTTTAGATTTAGGGATTAGGGTTAATGTTTCCTTTAAAAAAATTAAGTTAACTAGTAAGTTTAGGATTATTTACTTTATTTTTTATTTAATTTAGTTCATTTTATTTTTTATTTTAATTAAAGTTTATTTTATTTTTATTTAGATTAGTTTATTTATTTTAGGTTTATTTATTTTAATTACTTTTTTAGGTTTAATTTATTTTTTAGTTTGGTATTATTTTTATTTAATTTTTATGGCTTATGTTTTATTTTTTATTTTTAGGTTTAGATTTAGGTTTTTATTTTATTTTTTTAGGTTTAGGTTTTAGTTTTTATTTTAAGTTTATTTTTAGTTTAGGTTTGGGTTAATTTTTATTTTATTTTAGGTTAAGGTTAAGTTTTTATTAATTTAATTTTATTTTAGTTTAGGTTTTTATTTATTTAATTTTAGTTTATTTATATTAGATTATTTTATTTTATTTTATTTTTAGGTTTAGGTTTAGGTTTTAGTTTAGGTTTTTATTGCATTTTATTTTATTTAGGTTTGGGTATTTTTATTTATTTTATTTTTTTGTTTTATATAGTTTAGGTTTAAGTTTTTAGGTTCTTAGTGTTTAGGGTTTAGGTTAAGGTTTAGGGTTTAGCATTTTAGGGTTAGGGTTAGGTGGGGCTTTTGTGTCAGGATTTAAGGTTTAGTGTTTGGGCCTTTAGGATTGTTTAAAGGTTAGGCCTATGTATGATTTTATGGTTTAGGTTTAGGTCATCCTGGGGTCAGCCATTTAGGTCTTACCCACTAGGGTCCTAGGGCCTGGCCCTTGTGAGTTTACCCAGTGGCCCAGAGCCCATGGTAGGGTCACCTTAGGCCTGGACCCAAAGAGGGCCCAGGCCTGTGACTGGCCCAGTCTTAAATTCTTAGAGTGGTGGGGTCAATCAGTCAGACTCCATGGTCAGTTGCTTAGGATTTAGAGTGGAGGAGTTTAGTGGCCCAGGCCTGGGGATTTTAGTGGTTGGGTTAGTGCCTGGCTGGCCTGGAGGTCAGGTGGGGTAGGGCCCAGGGTGTGGGTTCAGGGTCAGGGCTTGTGGCCCAGGGCCTAGGGCCTGAGAAGGGTCAGGGTAGCAGGTTTAGGATTTAGGGTTAGGAGTTAATTATTTAAATTTTTTTTTAAATCAAACCCCAGGTTTAGGTTTATTTAGTTTTTTATTTTTATTTCGGTTTACTTTTATTTTTATTTAGTTTATTTATTTTAGGTTTATTTGTTTTTATTTAGAGTTTTATTTTAGTTTATTTTTTAGGTTTAGGTTTAGGTTTATTTTTTAGTTTAGCTTTATTATTATTTTATTTTTTTGGTTAAGATTTTACTTTTTATTATTAGGTTTAGGCTTAGGTTTTTATTTAAACTTTTAAGTTTAGGTTTTAGGTTTATAATTTAGGTTTATTTTTAGGTTTTAATTTTTAGTTCAAGTTTAGATTTATTTTTAGTTTAGTTTATTTCATTTAGTTTAGGTTTATGTTTAGGTTTCGTTTATTTTAAGATTAGGTTTTATTTATTTTATTTTAGTTTAGTTTAGTTTAGGTTTAAGTTTATTTTATTTTGTTAATTTAATTTTTATTTTAGGTTTAGGTTTTTTTTTAGTTTACGGTTTAGGTTAAATTTTTTTTGCTTTATTTTTTTAGGTTTAAGTTTTAATTTAATTTTTATTTTATTTTATTTTAGGTTTATTTTAGGTTTATTTTATTTTAATTTTACATTTAGTTTTTATTTTATTTATGTTTTTTATTATTAGGTTTATTTTATTTTTTAGTTTTGTTTAAGTTTTTATTTATTATATTTTAGTTAATTTTTATTAGTTTATTTTATTTTATTTTTAGGTTTAAGGTTAGGACTTTAGTTTAGGCTTTTATTTAATTTTTTATTCAATTTTATTTAGGTTTAGGATTTTTATTTATTTAGTTTAAGTTTAGGTTTTTTAAGGAGGTGGGTTTAGTTTAGGGTTTTAAGGTAGGATTATGTTAGGCTCAGGATCAGGGCCAGTGGGTTTCAGCCTCAGGGAGGAAGGTTAGGGAGGGAGTTAGGGTTAGGCTTTGTCTCATTACTTTTATGGTTTTTAGGTAGGTTAGGTTAACCCAAGGAGATAGGGTATTTAGGTAGGTTTGTGGTTAATTTGGGGTAGGTTGGGTCATTTCTGTTTAAGATTTTTGGGTGGTGGTGGGTTAGTGGGTCAGTGGGTTTGGAGTTTAGGGTTAGTTTTATTTAGAGTGGGAGGTTTAGGGTTTAGGGTTTAGGGTTTAGGGTTTTAGGGTTTAGGGTTTAGGGTTTCGGGTTTAGGGTTTAGGGTTTTTTGGGGAAACCTCATGGAGGGGTATTTTATTGCCACAAAAAGAGGGTTACAAGAAACTTAAAGGGGATAAACTCCAAAACTATTGCTCAAAGAGCTACAATCAGCCTAAGGAGTAAATCCCTTATCTAAGTACAACCAAAAGCAAAAGAAGGCATTAAAGCAATCAAAAGATACAATTAGATTAACATAAAAAGCTAAAGGAAGATTAAGACCAATGCTCTGCAGGACGTGAAAAATGCATGACACTATGAAGCAAGCCTGTAAGGGAACAAGAGAGAAGCACCAAGTTGGGGCAGATGTAAATATGCACATCCAAACTTCAGCAGAAGGGTTACATCATAAGAGCTACTACCAAATAAAAAGAGAGTGAAATCATCACAGCCATCATAGCCAAAAAACCTGTGAGAAGATAATAGCCATTGTTGAAAGTCTTGTGGGCTTTGTTTCCTGTAAACCTAAATAAAACTATATATAATATAAAGAGGAAATTGCAAAGGCCAAAAAGATCCCATGCCAAAAAATGATCATCAATATAGCTGCCCTGACATGAGGATACTTATACATATGAAATATGCCAGAATAAAAAACATCCACAGAAAAATAGAAGAAGAGGTAGCCTGCTGAAATCCTGCTAAGCAAGTCAATGAGCCTATAAGTTACACCATCCCAATTATATGATATATATATATATATATATATATATATATATATATATATATATATATATATATATATATATATATATATATATATATATATATATATATATGAATCTTTCAGCCGAGTACAAAGATAGAAGTAGATGTGAAGTCAAGGAAATGAGCCCAATCATAATAATGAATGCAGATGAGAACATACCCCTTATTAGTATCCATATCAGTAGTGGAAAAAAAACATTTGTAAGGGAAGGCAGCATAACCAAAAACCAAAAACAACACCAAATAAAAGATAGTTAGAACAACAGCTCCAGTATCAGTAAGCTGGACAAAATAATGAAAAATCCAGATCAACAAACAACTAAGAAAGCAAGACAACAAACGGCAACAGCTGTTCATAGTGTCATCCCTTCAGAATAGAGATTGCATTCCAAGGAGAAAGCAGCACAAGCCTGACTGAACCCAAATGGAAAAAGAAATAACAGCAGTTAATGTAGATCACAGCTATCAGAAAATGAATAATAGCCCAGAAAAAAATAGCAAGGGCAATCAAAAAACCAACCCCAACAACAAAATAGTTAGTGCAACATTGGAACCCACCAGAGGATAAATCAAAATGGGGATTCAAATTAGGATCCTCATTAGAATCCATAAAAAATAAGATAGCAGATAACCAAGACAAAAAATAGCCAAGACAGTAGCAGCCAAGACAGCTACAACCAAGACAGCAAGGGAAAGCAAGATGGCTATAGGACCTCTCAATCAGAGAAGACATTGCAAAAGTTAGTAACCAAGTAGGTAGAACATAGAAACATGGATCGAAAAAGCCGCAGCCTAGAAACCAATGACCAAAAATAATCAGAACAACATTATCAAAAAAAGCTTGCTGAGCATAGGACCCTAAAGTCCTACAATGAACAAAGATAGAGCCAACATTGCAATCCTGAGAAACAAGGATAGCAAAGATCCAAGGCAATAAATAGCCAAGGCAACAAAAATCAGCTTGCTGGCCAGAGAACCACCCAATCAGAATAAACAGTGCAATAGATATAGGTTTAACTGAAAGAAGATGGAGAAAAGAGTAGCAGATAAAGTAGTCCATAGAATTCAGATGATAAGCATATAATAAACCAATAAGAAGATTCAAATCAAAAGCCACCCATCAATCAACAACTTTAATAGAGGCTTGCTAAACAAAACAAACCAAAACCCCAGAAAAAGCATGTAGAGTATTAATCCAGTTCAGCCAACAAACAACCCCAGTAGCCGCTTGTAGAATGATCTTCAAGATTTGCATGTTCCCTTTGTGGCATATAGAAGGAAACCAACAACAGGGAAAACCAACAGCAGCCCAGATGTTAGCAGTAAAGACAGAAAGAAAAACAAAGAAAACTTGCTGGGCAAGGTACTCAAAATTCCAAAAACCAACAGTGGAGACATTGCTATAGTTTTTACACTCATTAAGAAAAGCAATCTTTAAGAACAAAGATATAAAATGGAGAATGAATGAGTTCAAGTAATTCCCACCAGAGTAAGCCCCCTAGGATTAAGCCCCCTAGGATTAAGAATGAATGCAGCATTGAAAGTAAAATCCTAAATAGGAGTAGTGTTATAAAACCAATAACAGCTGACACATAGCTCAATAAATCCCAAGGCAGGGTATTAGTATGCACATAGCTCAATAACAGCCCTTTATCGTGTAAATGCCAAAAGTGAGAGCCCAAATAAAGGAGAAGCTATTAAAATATGAAATCATGGTACGTACATCAAGATCAAGTAATATCTATGTGAAGCATCCACAAAAGACACAAAAAAGAACAGAAAGTCATAACTAAAGAGGCATATAGATAAAAGATGAATGGACGATACATCAAAAGGGTAGATTAAGTTCTGAGATAAGGAAACCCAAAATTGTCCAAGTTAACCAGGCCATGCAAGTGTTTGGGTAAGGTGAGATGACCAAAGAAGATGATACCATCTGATCTAGCACCTAGATTGGTAAGGTAGTCAGTACAAGCATTTCCTTCACGCTAAACATGAGTGATGTTAAAATTCAGTTGGGAAAGAAGATCTCTAGTTTGCTTGAGGAGGTAGTACAATTCGGTCGCTCATTTTGGTGGAAGTCAAAAGATCAATCAGGGGCATCCACTCAATCCAAATATTGAGCCACCATTTTGGAGGCAAATCTCAAGAGCTTTAGACTACCATAAGCTCAATAAATGGGACGGCAGAAATAAGGGGATAAGAAAAGCACATAGTACTATACCCTTAGAGTTCAAAAATGCCACCACAACCGTGAGCCATTATAAGAGATAGAGCCATCATTATTAATTTTAATAATATGATCAAGAGGTTTTTTCCAATAAATAATCTTGTCATTTCGACAGTAAGGTTGGTTCGGCAGGTTAAAACCCATTTTATTGGCCACAAATTTATAGAATTTGAATTGTCTGTAATGAATAAGATTGGCTTTAAACAAGTCACAACAATAATCCTCATGTGGTTCATAGGGATCCCATGATGTTTTCATCATTTTGGTCCATCCATATGAACCATAAGAGTGAGTAATGATAACTTTAATGTGACCTCTAATAGTATTATCAAAATAGACTTCAAGAAGTTGATATAAAGTAAGATAGCCATTGAAATTGACGGAAAAAGATCATCATACCAAATCCAAAGTTTAGAAATAATGGCCCCATTAACAAAAACATGATTAACATTCTCAATATGGAAATAACATTGACATTTTGAGGGTAAAGGAAACCCATTACCCCACAACAAAGAATTAACAGGGATATAATTTTTTAGAATATGCCAAGTAAGAACAGAATAAGAAGTAGGGATATTGTTATTCCAAAGTTTGGAGAACACATAGAAGGAATCATGAGTATCTTTAATGTGGAGCCACACATTTTTGAGGTTGAAATCACCATTATGTGAGAGCTTAAAGAGAATCTAGTCTTGATTGTTTGGAGTGATAGGAATAATAGAAACCATATTCAAAAAAAGTAAAAGGGATAAAATCAGCAAGCTTACTATAGTTCCACTTGTTGTTATGCAAGAAAAAGTTTACTCTAATAGCGTAGAGAATGGGTGGAGAGTAAGTCATCAATGGATCCACATTCACTCTAGTTATCTTGCAAAACAAAGAAGCACTAGAGTTAATGCTCAAAAAATTAAGAATGCATCTCATTTGAGAACAAAGTCTTTTCCGCGTGAGAATCACCCGGTTTAAAGGGACAAATGAGGGTGCTTACCCAGCAATATTTATAGAAATTAAATTACTATGATTACTCCTAAAATTCCACCAGAGTTTATAGGAAAAGGCATTTATAGCTTCTTTTATGGATTTACAACCAAGACCACCTTCGTCAAAAATTTCACAACTTTTAAACCAAGAGGTCCAGTGCATTCTTTTAGAGGAGGTATTGGAGCCCCAGAAATATTTGTTTATGAGACGCTCAATTCTGTTGATGATAGAAATGGTTGGCACAATGGTTTGGATGAGATATAAAGGCATGGAATTAAGAGTGCTCTCAATCAAGGTGAGCCTACCACTGAAAGAGAGTAAATGTAATTCCCAAACTAAAATTTTATTAGATATTTTCTGAATAAGGTCATCAAAAAGATGAGATCTTTTCTGGCCTTTAAAAAGCTGAACCCCGAGATAATTAAAGGGAAGTTGATTTTGCTTAAAATTAGTAATTTTGGAGATTTGATTAAGTCTATTGGTAGGAATCTTAGCAGAAGGAATAAAATATCATTTTCTTTCATTGAGAAAGAGACCACTAACTTTGCCAAAATCATTAAGAAATTCTTAATAGTTTTAACATGTTGAAGAGAGGCATTACAGAAGATTATAAAATCATCAGCAAAGCTAAGATGAGAAATAGGGAAACCACCATGAGTTTTAAAAATCATGTTAAGATTTTTAATGAAAAGAACATTGAGGCTCCTCGAAAGATATTTGACAGAATGATAAAAAGAGAAGGAGAAATAGGGTCACCTTGATTATCACTTCGCAAACCATGGCTTAAAGTAAAGAAACCAAGGGACTCACCATTCATGATAATAGAAAACTAGACATTAGTGATACAACTTTTTATATGCCAGATAAGATTATCAGAGAAACCAAACAAATGTAAGATTTGAAAGAGGAAATAAAGTGGTTGTCAAAGGCTTTAGAGATATCCAGTTTGAAGAGAATATTACCTCCTTTGGAAGGAACATCAATGTCATGAACTAGCTCTTGAGCTAGAAGAATATTATCAGATATGGCTCTATTTTTAACAAAGCCTTTGGTTAGGGGAGATGATTTTAGGAGCAGAGCTAATCCTATTATTAATTAATTTAGGAATGAGTTTTGGAAAAAGGTGAAAAGACTAATAGGTCTAAAATCACCCAAGATTGGATTGTTTATTTTGGGAATAAGAAAAATATCCGGGAATAGACGCCATCAAAGAAATCAACATCATCAACAAGATCGATTTAATAAAAGGTTAACAATGCTGAAAGAAATGAGTCGATAGCCATTCAAAGAATAGAATCTTCATGTTATTGAGATTACTAATCTCCACTTCCAAGGGATGCATAGTGAGCAAATGGTTATCCTTAATGTTAATCAAGGGATTAGATGGGTGTTGGAAGGGGTTTCTAATGAAGGATTAGAATTTAATAAATTTTGAAAGTGTGACATTCTTTAATTTCATTGTTATCAGTTATCCAACCACCATTAGAGTTCTTAATTTTATTAATCGAGTTTAATGCTTTCCATTTATTGAAAATAGCATGGAAATATTTTTGTGTTCTCCACCATCAATATTTTGCTAGTGACTTTTTGATGCCAATAGGTTTCCTCCATATTTTGGTAATTAACCAAGTTATCTTTGGCAATGCTCAACTCATCAAGCTTACTAGGATCAATTAAGATAGCCCCTTCAAGAGAACAAACCACTTATTCCATAGCTTTAAGATTGATAAAAATATTTTAAATATATGCTTGTTCCACCAATTGAGGTTTTGTTTAAGTCTTTTGAGCTTAAGCTAAAGCTGAATCATGCCTTTAACGGAATTATTCGGGTGAACAGGAGCCATCCAATTAGTGGAAACAACATTAGTGAAATTGCCATGTTGAGTCCACATATTTTGGAATCTAAAAGGTGAGGGAGTAGAAGGGTTAAAGGGGGGAGTTTTGATAGTGATCAAAAGAGGAGCATGATCAGACAAAGTTCTGCTCAAATGCTCAACAGAGGTAAGAGACCATTGATTGATCCAAAGAGAATTAAAGAGGGTCCTGTCAAGATGCTGCCAAAGTCTAGAGTTATGCCACATGTAATCAGACCCAGAAAAACTAATATCAATCAGATTGCAATATAGGATCATATTAGAGAAGTCTTCTATGGAGTGGAGGTTAAGAGAACATCCTCCCCTCCTTTCTGAAGAAGTGATGATAGTGTTGAAATCACCCCCCACCAACCAAGGAATGTTAACCGAGGAGGTGAAGGTTCTTAAGTGATCCCAAAGGATGTTCCTACCGTCTCTATTACACGAAGCATAGATAAAGGAGCCAAAAGCCAAAAACTCACCTAATGAGATTTTGACATTAACCAATTGATCAAGATCATCAATGATGGAAATGGTGATGGAATTATTCCAAAAACACCAAATTTTATTATTAAGATTGAAGAGGGAATTTTGAAATCCAAGCGATCTAGCAACATGGGAAATCTTGGAAGAGTTAATGAAAGGCTTAATAATAACAAGTAATTTGATGTTATGAGCACGACAGAGGCTCCTAACACGGTTGCAGACAGGGAGAGTCCCACAACCCTAGATATTCCAAATACGAATATAAATCATAATAAGAAATCCAAAAAGGAAAAGGTAAAAAAAGAAATGGAAAAAGGAAGAGGACATAATTATTTGTGAGGTGTTAGAAGAACGTGGTTCTAGTGAAGTTATTATTAGTCATTTTGTCTTTATAGAATTTTTTTTAATAACAGTTTGGAAGGGTCTATCAGTATCCAAATTATCTCCATTAGAAATGGATTGGTTTTGGTATTCGTAATAGAGCAGATCAATGTTTTAGTAGTGGTGATTTCTCCTTCTGAGTAGGATGAGAAAGATTGCTGAGTATCATTCTCAGAGAATATAAGGGGAGGTTCTTGCACCATTAATAGTACAAATATTATTCTCATTGCCATGATGCATATTCAAATTTTGGTTTGACACCAAAGGATCAACATTATTTTGATCCAATATAACATTCCCATTCAAATTGTCATTAGGATTCAAATGGAGCAAAGGATTGTCATGAGAAGCCAAATTATTACAAGTAGGAGTAGTGCTAGGTAAGTTGTCATTAGTTTCTTCACACACCTCAATAGTAGTATTTATACCAAGCTCATAATGTTTTTCATTAGACAAATCAGTAGGTAATAAAGGGGTGGGAGGAGGATGAGTTCCATTATGAGTAGCTTTAGGCACATAAGCTAACTTATTAGTTTTCCTAGTTCCAAGAGAGGTTTTAGAATCCTGTGATATATTCTTCTTGAGGTTAGGGTGTAACACAAAGCATTCAAAATGCTCATGACCATGGATCTTACAGTGAGTGTAAAAGACAGGGAAATTTTCAAATTCTACTTTATGGTTATATTTGAATTTTTTTGAACCGATCCAAACTTCTTTGGGGTATTTTTTGTAATGTCAATCTCAACCAAGATGCAATGATGGTGAGATCTAGGGTTTGATCAATTTGAAGGGTCTCCAGAGCCCCAAAAGAACTTGGTGAGTAACATAGTGAATTCTCATGTTGGGAAAAGAAAGTCATAAAGGAACAATAGGGGATTCCTCTTTGACTTCAAAAATGGGTGACCATTTCAAGACCTGCATTTGACAATTATACACAAAATAAGAGTGATGAGCAAAGACTCAAGAATAATCTAAATCATTTGATAACAATAAGGATATGTTGAGGATCAATCCCAATAATGAAGACTGAAAGCTTTAAGCTATGGAAGAAAGATTGATATTATCTAGAGTAGGCAGAGAATTTACCAACCAAAGAGAACTCAAAAGGCTTAGCTAATATCTCCACATCGACGAACACATTCAGAATCCAATAATGAGGTTGAAAAAAGGTGGCATTATAGCAAGGATTCTTACCAGAAAGGGCATCCTTAAAGGACTTGACATCAGGTGCATTAACGGACGCAATCAGATCCAAAATACCTTTAGGATTGGAGGGCAAAACTTGCGCATCCAGGAGTGACGAGCTCAGTTGCGCGGAGAGCGAAGCCTCCACCATTGAACGATCCAGTGAGAGTCACATAAGCAACCAAGCCGAGAGAGGAAACACAAACAAGTAATAAAACAACGATCACGATCGGGGAGAAATGCCAAACCATAGAAAAAGCAGGAACACAAAATTCCAGAGGAGAGGATTATTGGTTGAGGTGAGGTGAGTTTTAGGGTTTAGGATTTAGAGTTATAGGTTTTAGGGTTTAAAGTTTTACGATTTAGGGTTTAAGGTAGAAGGTTTAAGATTTAGAGTATAGGGTTTAGGGTTTAGGTTATGGGTTTAGGGTTTAGGGTTTAAAGTTTAGAGTTTTAGGATTTAGGGTTTAGGGTTTACAATTCGAGGGTTTAAGGTTTAGGGTTTAGGATAGTAGGCTTAGGGTTTAGAGTTGAGGGTTTATCATTAATTTTAGGGTTTAGGATTTTTTTTATTACTTTTTAATATTTCTTTTTTTTAAGTATACTAGTTGGTTTAGTATATTAAGTTTATTTTTATTTATTTTAGTTTATTTTATTTTATTTTATTTTAGTTATATTTTATTTTAATTTTAGTTTATTTTATTTTAGATTTATTTATTTTAGTTTTTTTTTTTATTTTAGGTTTTATTTGTATTTTTAGGTTTTATTTTTTTTTTAATTTTTTTTATTTTTTAGGTTTTATTTATTGTTTAGGTTTATTTTAGTTTATTTATTTATGTAGTTTATGTTTATTTTAGGTTTTATTTATCTTATAGTTTATTTAATAGTTAGTTTATTTTATCTTTATTTTAGGTTTAGTTTTTTTTTTAGTTATTTATATTTTATTTTTATTTATTTTTTTATTATTTAGGTTTAGGTTTTTTTATTTAGTTTTATTTTATTTTAAGCATATTTTATTTTATTTTAGGTTTAGTTTTTATTTTATTTATGTTTTAAGTATATTTATTTATTTTATTTTAGTTTACCTTTATTTTTTATTTTCTTTAGGATTAAGTTTAGGTTTAGGATTAGATTTAGGTTTTAGTTTATGCCTTATCTATTTTTATTTTTTATATTTTGGTTTTTTTATTTTATTTCATTTGTGTTTATTTAGTTTAGATTTTTTTATTTTTTTATTTAGGGTTTTTTTGGGTTTATGGTTTATGGTCTTTGGGTTTGGGTTGGGATATTTTGGGTAGGGTTTTAGGGTTTAGGTTTTAGGGTTTAGGATCTGGTTTAGGTAAGTCAGGGCCTGGTTAAGTCAGTAGAGTGGTTTAGCATTTATTTAGCTCAGTTTTTTTTCATTTATTTTTAGGTTTGGACATTTAATTATAGGTTTAGGTTCATTTTTTTACAGGTTTTTAGTTTTTATTTTATTTTTTTAAGAGGTTTAAGTTTTATTTTTTTAGGTATTTTATTTAATTTTTTTTATATTTTTTTAAGTTTTTATTTGGGTTTAGTAATTTAGGTTTTTAGGTTTATTTTATTTACTTTATGTTTATTTATTTTATATTTTTATTTTATTTTAGGTTTTTTTTCTTAGTTTAGGGTTTAGGTTTTTTCATTTAAAGATTTATTTTAGGTTTATTTTTATTTTATGTTTGTTTTATTCAGCTATTTTATTTATTTTTTTTATTTTTATTTTTTTATTTTGTCTTTTAGTTTTATTTTATATTTTATTTTTAATTTTATTAGTTTTTTAATTTTATTTAGGTTTTTTAGTTAGTGGTTTATTTAGGGTTTTTTTTATGTTATTTTAGGTTTATTTAGTTTAGGTTTAGTTTAAGTTTAGGGTTTAATGTTTGGGTTTAGGGAGTTTAAGTTTAGGATTTAGTAGATTGGGTAGTAGGGCCCAGGTCAGAAAGATTTGATCAGGTAAGTTTTAAGTTTAGGGTAGGGTAGGGTTAGGATTGGGTTTAAGGATCAGTAGGTCAGGTTCAGAGAGGGGATTTGGAAAATTTTAGGAGGGGTAGGAGGGTTATTAAGGATTTAGTTTTAGGTTTAGTTATAGGACAGAGTATAGTGGGAGTTTAGGTTTAGGTTTGAGCCAGGGTTTTTATTTTATTTATTTTTTAGTTTTAGTAGGTATTTAGTTTATTTTTTTATTATTTTTATTTCATTTTATCCTTGATTGGTTTTTAGTTTAGTTTAAGTTTTATTTATTTTTATTTTAATTTGTATATTTTATTTTATTTTATTTTTAGGTTTAGGTTTAGGTCAGGTTTATGTTTTAGTTTAAGATTTTATTTTTATTTTCTTTTTTTTTATTTTATTTGTAAGTTTAATTTATTTTATTTTAAGTTTATGTAGTATAGGTTTAATTTTTTGGTTTTTACATTTAATTTAGTTTAGGTTTAGGTTTTAGGGATTTGGTTTAGGTTTTAGTTTAGGTAGTTTAGGTTTTAGCTTTAGGTTTAGGGTTTAGGGTATAGGGTTTAGGTTTTAGGTTTATGGTTTAGGTTTTAGTTTAGGGTTTAGAGTTTGGTTTTTTTTTGTTAATAGTGAATAAATTCATATTCAACATTTCTTCTTTTCGATTTCATCAACCAAGTAACAAACCAGGGAAGTGAAGTAATCAAATGACCTCTTTTTTGTTAGCTAAAGCTTAGTGTTCCCGGAATGTCCAAACTATATACCCATTACCATGCAATTTATATAAATCAACACATGAATAGAGGAAAGTGAACTGAACATTCATACACTTAAGCTATAAGCACATGCATTTCTTATGAATTTATAACCAACATCATAACACATATTATTATTCATTTATAAGCTTTTGAAAAATACATTTGGATTTAATAGTGATATTAGCCACACATATATTAAATCAACACATGCAAGCTTACATAAACGAAAACCATTTTATTTTACTTGATTTTGAAAAGATGGATGCATGAATTCAAATGACATACCAAATTTAACATGATTGGAAAGAGGACAACCAAATTTAAGCATGTGATTCATTCAACCAAACTAGTTCTGAAAGACAATCAAGTCAAATAAGATTATTTAAAGCAAAATAAAGCATCTTTATTAATTAAGTTTTGGATTTTATTTGATTTAAAGAGGAGAAGAGAAATCATATTTTAAACTCATTCCCACATTGATTTGATTTTACTTTAGGAAATGTAATTAAGTTGATTTTAAGGGATAATTAAGTTAAACCCTTAATTAGATGAATTAATTACCCTTACTAATGTCACCTTAAAGTAATTAACGAAATAATTATGAGCTAGCATGGTATGCAAGGAAAATAGACATGCAATGATCATAGGAAATGAAAGTGGCCTAATGCAATTGGCTCATGATTAATAGTTAATTAGATTAAGGGGCTTAATTAATTACTCTTATGGTTTTCTCACACATGTGGACTAACCATAATTTCATTAAACTCCTTTAGGTTATTAAACAACTAAAGATCTACCCCATGACTTAATTAATTAAGGACTCATGTGATTATGATTTCAATTTGATTAAGTGATTTAATTTATTAGTTAAATCATAATTAATTTCATTTAAACAAAAGGTGAAATGAACTTAGGGAAAGGGGTCCCAACCTTATTCCTTAGTTCACTTATTGTGGAAAAATAATTAATAAAATGAATTAACTATTTTATTGTTATTTGTGGGATTAATTAATCATTAATTAACTTAAAAGAGTAATTAAGGATTAATTTGTCAATTTTTCTAATTAAGTGAGTAAATCCTAAGAAATTCAAGGGAGGTAGAGGTCATCCCATTAAATTAACCTAGAAAATTTGGGATTTATTGCTCAAGTAATTAAAAAGTAATTAAGCTAATTAATTTTGTAATTAAACTTTAATTACTATTCAAAATTAGTTAAGATCATTTTTAATTATTTCTCCTCTGACATACCTTTAAAATGAGTATTTATTTGCATTTTTTTGATTTCGCTATGACTATTTTTATAATTTTTAGAAGTTTCACTTAAAAATGATTAATTAAGCCTAACTAAAGCCTAATCTTATTAGCGCCATGTGGCGCACTTATGTGACGCGCTTTCTATGTGGCACCCAGGGATTGGCTACTTAAACCTTATCCGACCCAACGCTTATGTGGCATCAGTGGATGCGCTTTCTCATCCATCGATCACCGTCTGATCTAAGATCGAATGGCTACGATTAATCCCACAGCTTAATAAAATAAAGTTAGATTGATTCTAGCAGATCTAATCATGATTGTTCATTCTGATCATGCAGAATGGACGGGAAATGATCGAACATCACTCGAGTGAGGGAGAATGGAGTCCTTATCATCGCTCACCCACTGAAGCTTAAGCTCGATCAACTCCAAAAGGATCCCACACCTTCACAACATCGAGCAGAGAGGATCAAATGGTCAAGATCACACGAGATGCAAGCTTTCTCCAAAAAGCTCCAACCCATTTTTGCCTAAGGATCAGTTATGGAAGCATACCTCATCGTAGCTCAAGACCAGCGACCTGAGCGATTGAGGAAGCTTCATCTAGTGGAGATGAAGCCCTGTCAACCAGCAATTGGATCAATTACTCGATGTTTGCTCGGAAGGCTATGAATTGGCTATTTGGTGCTCATCTTTGATCGAAGTCCAACCTCTGGTGCTCAACAAGCTTGGCAGATGATTTAATCTTGCTCGATGAGGCCTAGGGAAGGTGTGTGCAAAGTTAATTTGATTTTGATGGAGATATGGGGAAGTTAGGTCAAAAATAGGAGTGTCTTATTTTGGGATAGACGGGAGTGGCATTTTTTGATCGAGGAATGAGATTCAGAGCTTAGGGAATGGCTTTAATGGCTCATATTGGGTAGCAAGGGCTCCGTGGAATGATTTTTGTGTGTGTTTGAGTGGAAACAAGGGGGTGCATGCCCCCCTTCATCTTGATCGAATAGTGGGATGAGGTTTGGATTCCAGTGGTCATCCAACCATCTCAAGGAGTCATGGGATGGAGGGAGGAGGTGAGTTTGCTCATATTGGTTGGTTGAAGGTGTGGAGCTGGCTGGCAAGCAGGAATCATGGGTATATTATGGGTTTCATATGATCCAATGGGGAGGATGAGGTGATTTCACCACCCATAGATCATGGCTAACCCAGCCACCCCTTGGACCAGGCTGGGCAGTGTCCTACATGCCTAGGTGGACCATTGGGAGAGTACCAAGTGGTCAAGGAATTGTAATGACCACTTATATGGGTGATTTGTCTCATGTGATGCCCTTGACCTAAGTGTAGAATGATCATTTGGCATTGGATTTGATTTGGGCATATTTGAAATGAGCCAAAAGTGGGTTTGGACAAATTTTAAGTCAATTGGAGTGATTTGGTTAAGTTCGGCTCAATTTGACTCATTCAGATCAAATTAGGTTAGGTTTGGTTAAGTTAACCAATTGGTCAAATTGGGTCAAACCAAGGGTTGATCAAGTTCATATGATAATTTGGATTATTCTGATTCAATTGGTTTTGTTTAGTTTGGCTTAGATTTGTTTTTCACTCATTTGAATTCATTTGGGTCAAATGGGTTAAGTTGACCAATTTGACCAAATTGGCCAAATTGGCTTGGGTTGGGTGTTGGTTTGGGTTTAGTTGACAAATTGAAGGTAATTGTTGGCTTTGGTTTCAATTAATTTGGATTTGATTTGATTTAGGCCAACTTGAACCTTTAGGTCAATTTGTAAATCAATTGGGTTAAATTAGTTTCAATCATAGCTTTGGTCAAGTTCAATAATCAATTTGGAATGAGCTTGAGCCATTGGTTGTAATCAATTTGGTTTATATTTTAATTTGACCCATTTGGTCTTTTAGGTCAATTTGGGTCAACTTAGGTCAAGAGGGCTAATTGGGTTTGGTTTGACTCAATTGAAGGTCAAGTCATATTCAAATATTTATTTTGATTTGTTATGAATCATTGGTTTTAAGGGATTTGGAATAAGTTGCAATTTGGCTAGTTTGGATTCATATACATTAAGGGGTTGACTTACTCAAATGACCAAGTTGACTTGGTTTGACCCAATTTGTGATAATTGATCAACTTAGGGTGATCAACAATCATGATGGGAGATTTTGATGGGCTTGGTTCAATCCAATTTGGGTAGGATTAGAACTTGGCTCAAATAGGTCAAATTGGCCACTTTGGGTCAAGTGGACCAATTGGGTTTAGTTGGTTTGATTTTAGGTTGAGTTTGATTTAGTTGAGTTTATATATGGATTTGGGATTGATATATAAATTCAATTGCAATTGGCTTGGGTTCAAATGAGTTTTGGTTCTTTTGAACATTTCAAGTCAAATGGGTTAAGTTGGGTTTGACTTGGGATGATTTTTTTTGGCAAGATTGTAATTTCATTTATATTTGTGAATATGATTGAAGGTATGATTGATGAGAAAATCAATTGAATTTGGGTTTTGGAATGAAGGAATTTGGCTAAGTCCATGGAGTTGGGTCATGTTAGTTTAGATTTTAGTTTGGTTTTATTTAGTTTTGATGGTTTAAATGTATATTTCATTTATATTTGTGAATATGATTGAAAATATGATTAATTTGTGAGAAAATCAATTGAGTTTTACTTGATTTGGATTAAGATTTGGCTAAGTCCAAGGGATAGATAATATGGCTTAGGAAGGATTTTAATTTAATTTGATTTATTTTGATTTAGTTTTGATCATTTGACTGTAGATTTTATTTATATTTAGGAAGATATAAATTGATTATAAAAAAAATTAATTGATTTTGGATTGATTTGGATGACGATTTGGCTAAGTCCATGGGATAGGTCATATGGCTTGGGAAGGGTTTCAAGTTTGGATTTGATCATGGGCTTCAATCATTTGGTTTTTGAATTTGGGTTTGGATTTGGATTTGATGTTTGAATTTAACTTGAGGTTTGGTGAGAAGGTGAACATGGATTGGGTTTGGGTTGTAAGGTAGGTGGATTATCCTAAGGCATAACATAATCCTATGTTAACTCTTCTAAGTCTTTAGACTTAAAGTGTTTACCTAATTGTTAGAAGTGTCTTATGACTAGGAAGTTTAGTGTTTAGAAGACTAAGTCTAAGATGGGAAGATTGAATCACTAAGTAAGATTCAGCCTTCTCATCTTTCCTTAAAGATAAATGATTGGAAGACTGAAGCCAAGTTTCACATTATAGACTCGGATACATCGATACATCTTTCAATGCTTTGCTTGGGAGACCATGGATACATGAGAATAATATAGTTCCATCCTCTCTACATCAATATATGAATTTTGTGAGAGGTGTGATTGTCTACTATGTTAAAAGAGATCTCAAGCCATTTATAGTTCATGAGGTAGGCATATATGAGGATGCCGCTTACTACCTCCCTCAAAATCAACAAGTCTATTCTTGTGAACTTGGCTAAGGTTTAAAAATAAAAGAAAAAGAAAAAGAAAAAGAAAAAGAAAAAAAAGTGAAAATGAAAAAGAAAATATAAGGGAATGGAAATAGACTTGGTGGAGGAAGTGGAACCTGACATTAGATTCCACCCACAGTTCGTTACTCCATTCAACCTATGGGTAGGATGACTTGACCTCCACCAAGTAGAGGAAGAGGCCAGTTCAGAGGCAGTCCGAGGGGTGAATAACCACCTTATTGGGCACCCAATAGAAGAAATGCCCCCGCTACCAGGAGTATACCCGGTATCCATATATACTTAGAATCTAGTTCATAGGATGAGTCTCATATGGTTAGCACACCAGCTAGCTCTTCTGAGCAGTAGATTCCCTTGGAGGTGACACTTGAGCTAGAGCTAGATAGCGATGAAGACCGGGATCCAAAGCAAAGCATAAATGTATCCAAGTCTATATGTGAAACAGTTAGGTATTAGTTGGAAACCTTAGCTCTAACCCCACTTTCCTCTCACAAAGCTGAGGGTTTGGTAGTTAAGGAATCCCCTAAGTCATTCACAGGTGTGAAGACTCAGAGGTTCTTTCTAGGAGTATCATCCTCAGGTCAAGAAGTTGATGTAAAACTTGAGGATGATTCATATATAAATTTAATAGAATTACCTTTTGATTGGTACTTGCCTTGTATTCATAATTTAGAAAAGAAAGGGTTAATCCCACATACTTGGTCAAAGCATAAGTCATACTACTTTGAAAGATTATGGAAGAACAAATGCAAAAGCTCCCAATCAAGACAGGGACTAGGATTCGGTATAGTAGCTCTAATTGATGATGACTATTACTGCTTAGTTATCATAAATCATTTGGAATATGATAGGTTATTTTCAAATCACATTAAATCATATGAGGAGCTGTGCATAGAAACTTCATATGATCTAGATGATTTTGAAATCAAAGATGCACTGCCAGAGTTCAAAGAAGAGATCAAGTCAACCATCGATGAGCTCAAGGAAATCAACTTAAGAACTGAAGAAGATCTCCGCCTGACATACATCAGTTATTTGTTGAATTAAATTGAAACATATGACTTAGTTAGGCTATTAACTGAGTTTAAAGACTATTTTGCATAGAGTTATGAAGAGATGCCTGAATTGGCTCCTGATGTAGTGATCCATAAACTAGCAATAGAGCCTACTGCTAACCCCATCAAATAAGCTCCTAAATTCATTCAATTAGACATAGAACAACAGGTCATATCTAAATTAAAGAAATTGATCGATGCTAGCTTCATCTGAGCATCATCTTAGTTAAGAAAAAGAATGGCCAAATTCACATATACATCAATTTTAGGGATTTAAATAAGGTATGTCCAAAAGATGAATTTCCATTACCATTCCCAGAGCTGATGGTGCACATTACCTCATCTCATACAGTCTTCTCTTTCATGGATGGCTCATATGGATATTACCAAATAAAGATGACCCCTATAGATGAAAGAGACATTGATTTTAGAACCACGATCATAATCTATTACTATAAGGTCATGCCTTTCAGCCTTAAAAATTCCAGTGCTACATATTAGCGGGCTATGACTCGAATATTCGATAAATTCATTCATCATCAAATCAAGTGCTATGTCGATGAACTTGTGTTCAAAAGTAGAGAAAAGGAAGACCATCACTTTGACTTGAGAGTAGTTTTCAAATTTTTAAGATAATTTAACCTCAAAATGAACCCCTTGAAGTGTGCATTCAGAGTAACTTTATAGAAATTCCTTAGAGTTGTTGTTTGACACCAGGGAATCAAAATTAATCCAGAAAAGATCAAGGCTATATTACAAATGCCACCCCCTAAAAGTTTAACTCAACTTAGATCATTCCAAGAGAGGATGGCGTATTTAAGATGCTTTATATCCAACCTATCAGGAAGAAGTCAGCCATTCTCAGCACTTGTCAAAAAGGATGCCAAGTTCAAGTGGGTTGATAAGTGTGAGCATAGCCTTTGAAGACATCAAACATTACCTGATGACTCTAGCCCTATCCCGGCAAGCTCATACTTTACACTACTGCATTAGATGACTCCCTTGGTGCTTTGTTAGCCTAAGCCAATGACGAAGAAAAGGAAAATGCACTCTACTATCTTAGTTGTTTTCTAATCCCTACGGAGGCTAATTATCCACCCATTGAGAAGAATTATCTATTTTTAATCTTTGCATCCCAAAAGCTATTACACTATATGCTTCCTTATAAGGTGAAATTAATCTTGGATCAATACTATAGTATCTCATGACATCGCCGCTATCCGTATTAGCATGATGGTCGATGATCCTCTCACTTTCACATTACCTGCATCCATGCGTGAAAGGATAAGTGCTAGTGGATTTCTTAGCAGCACACTCACTTCCCTTTGACTCTCCACTTAGTGATGATCTCCCTGATGAACAAATCATGAACTTAGGCGATACTAGCATTCACCACTAGGTACTTTGATAGTGTGGCTTCCTCTCAAAAAGGAGAAGAACCACAATCTAGTATTCCAAGAAAGGCAGGGGTATGAATTATTATCTTAACTATGGACCATGATGTGATGACATTCTCATATCATCTGTCCAATCCTTGCACTAATAATGAAGCTAAATATGAGCGTCTAATTGCCCGTCTAGAGTTAGTCATTACTCTAAGCATCCAGAATATCAACATCTTCTAGGATTCTCAGCTAGTTATTAACCAAATCATTGGGTCCTATAAGATTATAAAGCCTAAGCTCCATTACTACCATAAGTACACCATGGAACTGTTGGCCCAAATCCCAGAGGTTACCATTTATAAGATTCCTTGAGGTGAGAACACCATTGTGTATGCTTTAACCAAGCTTGCCAATGAGTTGGCATGTCCGGAGGATGAGTTCATATCAATAAAGGTCCAAAATAGATAAATCTTATCCCTTATTGATATTGAACTCATCAAAACGTATTCTCTTGAAGAGAAGGTTTCCATTGCCAAAAGGATGAGGAGTTACATTGGAGGCAACCATTCATGTATTACCTAAATAAAGGAAAACTACCTCAAGAGAAGTCGCATGCCCATTAGATGAAGTAGAGAGCACTTTTCTACGCTCTTGTGGATGGTATCTTGTACCAACAGTCTTTCGATCATATATGGTTATGTTATTTAGATAAGCACAAAGCCTGTAAGATCATGATCGAGGTACACTCAAGATTATGTGGAGCCAACCATTCTAGTCTGAAGGTGAATGCCAAAATCTAGAGACTTGGATACTACTGGTCATCGATGATCAAAGATTGCATGGATATGGCTAGGAGATGCCACCAATGTGAAATACACGGTGTGGTCCTTCACCAACCACCCAACATTCTACATCCTACATTAGTCTCACAACCATTCAAGTGTTGGGGTACCAACATAGTGCATCTGATTGATCCTCCTTCTTCCAAGGCTCATCAGTTCATCTTCGCTACTATTGACTACTTTTCCAAATGGGCGAAGGTGATTTCGCTCAGAGAGGTCATAACTCAGCATGTTCTCTAGTTTTTTAGGAACCATATCGTATATAGGTTTGCAGTGTCTCGATGAATTATGTCTGATAATGGTACTGCATTTAAGAGCACCAAATTCAATAACTTTTCCAAGAGACATAGCATAGATTGCACATATTCTACCATCAGCTACCCGAGGGCAAACGACTTACAAGAAGCCTTCAACAAAGCTCTCATCCAAATACTAAAGAAGACACTTGATAATAATAAGCGTTAGTGGCATGAGCATTTAGTTGAAGCCTTGGGCCTATGCATCACATATAGAACTCTAATGCCTCTTTCTTCTTAGTGTATGGGTCTTCTACCATTAGAAGTCCAACTCCATCACTAAGTTGTGGTAACAAGATCACAATGAGAAAATGTCAAATTGTGGTTAGAATAGCTCGAAGGATTGGAGGAGAGATGCTTGTAGGCATGCCAAAATGTCTAGTTATACAAAGCTAAAGTGATTCAAGCTCACAATAAGTTGGTCCGTCCTAATGCTTTTCAAGTAAGAGAGCTTATTTTAGTTCTAAGGAGACTGATTGTTGCCCGTCGTAAGATGGGAGGCATGTTTAAACCCAATTGGGAAGGCCTTTTTATCATAAAGAAGGCCTACCAAGGAGCATCTTATCAACTTATTAATTCTAAGGAAGAGGACACAATGCTTCCAATTACTCTGTTTAAAAAAATATTATAAATCCTATTTGAAAATAATTATCATCAATGAAAATTCTTTTTCAAATTCAATCTCTTCCATGTTAAAAGTATTCTTGTTTGTGAATTCTCCATGAAGTGTTTAAGGTAGGTGTAAGGAACCCGAGTAGCATCCTATCCTTCATCAACACAACACAAACATAAACTACACTCAAACATATAAAACAAACAATTTATCATTCCTCTCGGGCTCCTCTAAGTTGATATAATGCCCCCAACGGCACTCACTCAATAGCTACTCTAGGTCGAGCTGACATGCTACCCTGCTAGTTTGTCACCCCAGTGGTTTTCTTACTTTGGAGGATGTAAGTCTACTATGCTTTCTTTCCTATTTCTGCACTGCACGATGAGTTTGTGCCTGCATGGATGGTAAGCTACCACATGTTGGCTTCGTTTGAGAGGATGTGAATCTACTATGCTTTCTTCTTAGATTAGCCTTCGTGTACTGACTGGGTCGAGTATATTTAAAGTTTAAGATTAGTCCCCTACCGGCACCTTCCCTCTTGACTGCTTCAAGACTGGGTCTAGTCCTTCCATGGGGAAACTCGCTTAGTAGTCACTCTAGGTCATATAGCATATGTCCTGTCGATGATAGATTATCCTGATGATCATTTTTGCTCAAAAACTTGTAAGCCTACATGCTTTCTTTCCAGATTGATCATTGTACACCGATAGTCACCTTAGGTTGGTTAGTTCTCACTATGCTGATGAATATACTACTCATGCTAATGGATACACATTAGGTTGGTTGGTTCTCGTGCCTTAGGATACACCACTCATGACAGATGTAAGTCTACTATGCATTCTTCTTGAGTTAGCCACCATACACATATAGGCTTTCCTTTTTAGGGCTCAGGATAACTCCCCTAGCAGCACCTCCCCTATGGGCATTATATTTTGATCACATCCTTTCACCCATTTAGACAACCTGATACTATCGAATGGATAGTTTCCCTTTTCTAATAACCACCCCTATGGTTGGATAATTTGTCTCGGATGTGCGATTCTCCCTTGTCCAAGAAATTTGAGATAGGTCAAGGCCAATATAGCCCCTTTAGTGTGGTCCTCACACCAACAAGGTCCATAAATATATAAACAAAATATATATTCACTTATTGAGAGGCACACCTAGTGGTACCTTTCAAGCAAACATCCTATCTTTAGGAAAGTGTCAACAAAACTCTATGAATCGACTACTCTTGAGTTGATATAAGTCCCCAATGACATTCACTCAATCATTGCCCTTAAGTGGGGTTTGATTTGTCATGCTACCAACATGTCACCCTAGCGGTTGTTCCCTGCTTTAGAAGATGTAAGTCTGCTACACCTTCTTCCTAGCACAGCTGTTGCACACCGAAAGGAAACCCCTTAGGTTGGAAAGCTCTACCCTACGGCCAGTAGACTATCCCTTTAGATTTGTAAATCTAAGGTAGGACAATTGAGTAAAATCACACCCATCTCCCCAGTCAAGCCATAAATCATACATAAACAAGTCAAGCAAACAAATCAAATTCAAAACCAACCTCCCCGGTGGAACCAAATTAAACCAACTCCCCTAGAAGAGTCTAAATCCAAGAAATCCAACCAAACTCTTATCCCCAATGAATACATCCCCAAACAAATCTATGAAATCAAACTCAAATCCTAATCCCCAACAAATAGCCGACTTCTAATGGAAGGTTCATATACCCAATCCAACGGACTGAGCCCATATTCTCAGATATGCACATCACTAAAAAAAACAAGTTAAAGTTGATTTGATCTTAATCCCTTATGGATTATAGATTCTTATCACCAACAGATCTTCCTTCCATAAATCATATAATCAAATCAAATTGAAACCTTATCCCCAATAGATTTTCCTCTTTTATGCCCTTGACATAGACCCCTCACATGTCATGTCCAATGCATGTGAGATCCCCTAGCATATCTCCCTCCATGTCTTTGACATGGAATTCTCATCAAATCTTATTTCTTCTCTTATGCACACATTTAATACTTCAACCAAAAGCCTAACAATGTATTCGTTCAAATTACATCATCTTAACATTGTAATCAATATTTTATGATTTTTGATGGTGCAAGCTCAAACTAACTATACAATATCATGCTTAACATATATGTGAATTAACACACTATATTATATTATAATATATGATGTTATATTATAATTTGCTATAATATAATATACCGCCTAACATTACACCTCATTAGAATCACTTAAAAGGAACAAATACAAAATTTTCTCAAAATATGAATAATGTTCCTTTTGGATGTAAAATTGTTATTTTCTATTAGAAATAGTACAAAATAGCATGATTTTGGTGTTGCTTCTTGGTGTGTGTCATCAAATTCTTCCATCTCAACCTTCAAATTAACATTTTTGTTAGTTTTGACCCAATGTACTATAACAAAAGTAGAACATACTAAAATGTACAATAATATTTAGTAACACACCACCACATTCAGATATATGTGAAGTCATATTATTATGTACATTATATTTTGATATGCTTTCATATAATATATTATCTTACATTAGACCTTCAAATGAATCACTTTAAGCAAAAAAAAAACTAGAAAATTTAGTTAAAAAGTGAATATTTATTTTGGATGCAAAATTCCATTCTTTTAATTAAATGACACACCATGGCACACCTCTAATGATGTTCCCTAAAGCTTACCTTAAATTTGGCCAATCCCATCTTCTCAGCCTATAAATCAGTATTTTTATGAATTATGCCAGTACAAAATATACTACATAATACAATAATAAACTAAAATATGCTAAACAACAAGTAGTAATACAATAATATGCTATAACATGATGTTACACTATGTTATGGCATCCTATATTATAATACACTAACATATTATATTATATTATATATTGCATATCACATCACAAGGGATTGTTTAAAATAAAAAAATCATTAAATTAGTCAAAATAATAAAAATATATATATATTTTAGTCGTATCACTTACATATTTTAAATTGAAACAATATATTATGATGCCATGCTCTACCTATTATGAATTTGGCCAAATTCCACCATTTTAAACTATAAAGCAACATTTTATAAATAATAATAGTGTAGGCTCACATGATTGTAAAATACTAAAATAATTTAAAATGCAGAATAATATATTATGATATGATGTTATACTATGCTACAACATATAATATTTATTTTGGACATAAAATCTTACTTTTTAGACTACAAGTGGTGTAGCACACCTTTGGTACTACAACATAATTCTCACTTTAAATTTAACAAATTTCATCATGTGATTTATTAAATCAATATTTTTATGTTTTATATTAATATAAACTATAGGACACAATACCATAATATATGACAAAATTTCAATGCATCTTATAACATCCACAAACACATCACTACATGCTCAAATATATGATGCTACATTATACTATAATATATGGTATTATAATATGATTTTGGATTTAGGTATTTAAATCTAAAAGGGAAAGTCTCTTGAAGGCATTTTCTTTAACTATTATAACTATGTTAGGAATAGGTCATTCTTTAGATCTACTCCTAATGACA
The DNA here is from genome assembly GCA_021442155.1 of Cymbidium sinense. Taxonomy (NCBI): domain Eukaryota; kingdom Viridiplantae; phylum Streptophyta; class Magnoliopsida; order Asparagales; family Orchidaceae; genus Cymbidium; species Cymbidium sinense. The sequence goes on from CM038222.1 coordinate 143,156,982, forward strand.
TCTTTATTCAAGGTTTAGAGTTTAAGATTTAGGGTTATGGTTTAGGGTTAGTTTAAGATTTAGGGTTTGGGGTTAGTTTAGTTTGTTTTGGGGTTTAGTGTTTAGAGTTTAGGCTTAGGTTAGTGTCAGTTTAGGTGGGGTAGGTATGGTTTTGGTTTGGTTTTAGGGTCTTTTAGGGTAGAGTTAGGAGTTAGGTTTAGTAGGGTCAAGGTGGGTTTAAGGTAGATTTAGTAGGTAGGGAGTGAAGGGTTTAGGGCCTAGAGGAGTAGTTGTAGGTAGGGTATTAGTTTAGTTTTTAGTAGTTTTAGGGTTTAGGGTAGGTTTTTAATAAAACCAGCAAGTTTAGGTTTATTTAGTTTATTTTTATTTGAGTATCATTTTATTTATTTATTTTATTTTTTTAGTTTAGTTTATTATTTTAGGTTTATTTATTTTAGTTTAGGTTTTTTATTTATTTATTTGTTTAGGTTTATTTTTAGTTGAGTTTTATTTTATTTTATTTTGGGTTTAGGTTTTATTTTTTTTATTTTACTTTTAGGTTTAGTTTAGGTTTTTTTATGTTTAGGTTTTTGTGTCTTATTTTTGGTTTATTTTTTATTTTTTTCTTTAGTTTAGTTTAGGTTTATTTTGGTTAATTTAATTTTATTTAGTTTTTGTTAAGGTTTAGGTTTAGGTTTTTTTTTTTAGTTTAGTTTTATATTATTTTATTATTTAGGTTTAGGTTTTATCTTCTATTTTTAGGTTTTTATTTTATTTTTTTAGGTTTAATTTTTTAGGTTTTATTTTACATTTATTTTGGTTTTATTTTTTTAGTTAGGTTTTGGTTTATTTTAATTTATTTTATTTTATTTAGTTTAGGTTTAGGTTTAAGATTTATTTTATCTTAGTTTAGTTTAGCTTTATTTTATTTTTTATTTTATTTTTATTTTAGGTTTAAGTTCATTTTAGTTTTGGGATTAGGTTTTATTTTATTTTGGGTTTTATTTTTAGGTTTTATTTTTAGGTTTAGGTCTTAATTTAGTTTTTATTTTATTTTATTTTATTTTTGTTTTAGTTTATTTTTAGTTTTTTTTTATTTAGGTTTTTTAGTTTAGTTTAGGTTTTTTATTTATTTATTTTAGTTTATTTTTATTTTTTATTTTATTTTATTTTATTTAGGTTTGAGTTTATTTATTTATTTTATTTTTAAGATTTATTTATTTTGGTTTTTGTTTTATAGTATTTTATTTAGGTTTAGGTCTTTTTATTTATTTTATTTTTTTTTATTTATTTTATCTTATTTATCAATTTAGGTTTAGGTTTAGTTTATTTTAGTTTAGGTTTATGTTTATTTTATTTTATTTTAGGTTTAGGGTTTAGATTTTATTTTTATTTATTTTAGGTTTATTTTTAGGTTTAGGTTTTATTTAGTTTTATTTTATTTTATTTTAGGTTTATTTTATTTTATTTTTTTATTGGTTTTTATTTTTTAATATAGTTTAAGTATTTATTTATTTTATTTTATTTTTTTTAGTTTTTATTATATTTTATTTTTTAGGTTTATTTTCTTTATTTTATTTTATTTAGATTTTATTTTTTTATTTCTTTATTTTTATTTTTTTATTTAGTTTAAGTATTTAGGTTTTATAGGTTTAGGGTTTAGGGTTAGGGTTTAAGATTTAGGATTTAGGGATTTGATTTAGGGTTTAGGCTTTAGTTATGTTTTTAAGTTTAGGGTTTTTTTGGTTTATGCTTTAGGTCACTAGGGTTATTTTAGTTTTAGGTTTAGGTTTAAAGTTTAGGGTTTAAGTTTATTTAGTGTTTAGGGTTTTGGGTTTAGGTTTTTAGTTTAGGTTTAGTCTTTTGGTTTAGGTTTAGTTTTTTTAGGGTTTGGGTTTGTTAGGGTTTAGGATTTTTTAGGGTTTTAGGGTTTTAGGGTAGGTGAGGTTTTGGGGTCTAGGGTTCAAGTTTTAGTTTTGGGATTTAGGTTTTTTTAATAGAATAAATTTAAATTTAGCATTTCTTCTTTCAATTTCATCAACCAAGTAGCAAAAGTTTTCTAAGACACAAGTGATGACATGAAAAAAAAATGAGCATGCATAGCAAAACTAAAACCCTAGATAATATCTCTACTATAAGATAGTTCCATAAGTAGTAGATCGGAGGTCATTTATCAATTTCTCCAGCTTGAGTAGCGGATCACCATCATATCCCCGATCTCCCTCTCACACCACCACGTAATCTCGCCGCCCACCTCCATAACCGCCACTACTGACCACCACCTCCATATCCACCGACCTCAAGATCCCCACCACCACCAATAACCACCACTGCTGCCTCAGATGATGAGCCCGGTTGACTGATGTCCCTATCACCAAGGTTCTTCCCATCCTTAGGTTTAGGGTTTAGGGTTTGGATTTTGGGGTTAGGGTTTAGGTTTAGGGTTTGGGGGTGTGGCAGGGTTAGGGTTTAGGGTTTAGGATTTATGGTTTTAAGGTTTATGCTTTTTTAGTTTTAGGGTTTTAGGGTTTAGGTTTAGGGTTAGTTTTAGGTTTAGGGTTTATGGTTTTAGTTTTAGGTTTAGGGTTTTTTTAAAATTAAGTAAACCAATTTAGGTTTATTTAGTTTATTTAATTTATTTTCTATTTATTTTAGTTTATTTGTTTTATTTATTTTATATTTAGTTTATTTATTTTAGGTTTATTTATTTTGATTTAGCTTTTTAATTTAGTTTATTTTTAAGTTTAAGTTGTTTAGGTTTATTTTATCAATTTTATTTTATTTTGTTTTTTATTTTTTTATTTTTAAGTTTTATTTTATTTTTTAGGTTTAGGTTTTAGGTTTTATTTTAGGTTTATTTTTGGGTTTTATTTTTTAATTTAAGTGTAAGTTTATTTTAATTTATTTTATTTTATTTAGTTTAGGTTTAGTTGAAGTTTATTTATTTTATTATTAGGTTTAAGTTTTATTTTTTAGTTTGTTTAGGTTTATTTTATTTTAATTTTAAGTTTAGGTTTTTTTTAGTTTGGTTTTAAGTTTATTTATTTATTTTAGGTTTATTTATCAGTTTAAGTTTAATTAAATTTTATTTTATTTTAGTTTATTATTTTCTTTTATTTTAAGTTTAGTTTTATTTTTATTTAGGTTTTTTTATTTTAGTTTAGTTTAGGCTTTATTTATTTTATTTTAGTTTAGTTTTTTCTTATTTAATTTTCTTTTAGGTTTAGCATATGGGTTTTTTTGGGGGTTTAGTTTAGGGTTTAGGGTTTAGGGGTTTAGGGTTTGGGTTTAGTTTAGTAGGGTTTATGGTTTATGTTTTGTGGGTTTAGGGTTTGTGGTTTAGGGTTTTAGGTTTAGGGTTTAGGTTTGGTTTAGGTTTAGGTTCAAATTTTAGTTTAGTGTTTAGGTTTTGGTTATGTTTTTTTAACAGAATAAATTCAGATTCAACATTTCTTCTTTTATTTTATCAACCAAGTATATATAAAGTTTTCTAAGACACATGCAAAACAAAAAAATGAGCCCAGATAGAGCAAATTAAAACCTAGTAACTAGATTCATCTCTTATAAGACAGCCATAAGCAAGTAGATTGGATTGATCTTCGTTCTTTATCAAACCACTGAATAGGATCTACCATCATATCCCCAATCTCTCCCTCCCACCACCAAGGTTGTAACCTCTGTCGCTCCTTCTGCCTCCATAACCACCACTGCTTTGACCACCACCTCCACCTTCACCTCCATCGCCATATCTAGACTGATCCTGGTTGACGGTGAAGTTCCTACCATCGAGGTTCAGTCCATTCTTAGGGTTTAGGTTTAGGTTTAGGTTTATTAGGTTTTAGGGTTTAGGTTTATTTTTTAATATATTTAGTTACTTTAGGTTTAGATTTAGGGTTTTGGGATAGGGTTTAGGTTTATGCTTTAGTGTTTAGGTTTAGGTTGGGGTTTGTTTAGGGTTTAGGTTTTGTTGAAGATTTAGGGTTTAGTCTTAGGGTTAGGATTTAAGGTTTATGGTTTTTTTAATTAAGTAAACCAAGAGTTTAGGTTTATTTAGCTTTATTTTTTATTTATTTTTTTTTTAGTTTAGTTTATTTATTTTAGGATTATTTTTTTAGTTTAGGTTTTATTTTAGTTTATTTTTTAGTTTAGGTTATGTTTACTTTTAGTGAGTTATTTATTTTTTTTAGGTTTAGTTTCACCATTTTAGGTTTTTATGTTATTATTTTGTTTTTAGGTTTATTTTTTTATTTTAGGTTAATTTTTGTTATTTTTTTTGTTTAAGTTTGGGTTTATTTTAGTTTATTTTATTTTATTTAATTTAGGTTTAGGTTTAGGTTTAGGTTTATTTTTTTAGTTTAGTTTATGTTATTTATTTTAATTTAGTTTTAGGTTTAGGTTTATTTTATTATTTTATGTTAGGTTTCTTTTAGTTTTGGTTTTATTTTTATTTTTACTTTAGGTTTATTTTTTTATTTTTTTTATTAGTTTTAACTTATTAGATTTATTTATTTTATTTTTATGTTTATTTTATTTTATTTAAGTTTTATTTTTAGTTTATTTTATTTTTAGTTTAGTTTAATGTATTTATTTTAGTATTTTATTTTAGTTTAGTTTATTTTTATTTTTAGGTTTAGGTTTATTAGTTTATGTTTATTTTATTTTATTTTATATATTTAGGTTTTTTTTTATATTTTATATTTTTATTTTTTATTTATTTGATTTAGGGTATTATAGGTTTTTTTTGGATAGTTTAGGGTTTAGGGTTTTTTTTAAAAAAAATTAGTAAACTATATATTTAGGTTTATTTTTATTATTATTTTATTTATTTTTTATTTTATTTTATTTTTTTATTTTCTTTATTTTTAGTTTAGTTTATTTATTTTAGTTTAGTTTTATTTTAGTTTATTTTAGGTTTAGATTTAGGTTTAGGTTTATTTTAGTGAGTTTTATTTATTTTATTTTGGTTTAGGTTTTATTTATTTATTTCTAGTTTAGTTTTTTAGGTTTTTTTTTATTTTTTTAGGTTTAGGTTTTAGGTTTTATTTTATTTTATTTTTAATTTTATTTTTTTAGTTTTTATTTTATTTACTTTAAATTTAGGTTTAGGTTTAGGTTTTTTATTTATTTTCATTTTATTTTATTTTAGTTTAGGTTTATTTTATTTTATTTTTTTTATTATTTTTTTTTTTCTTAGTTTATTTTTTTATTTTATATTTATTTTAAGTTTATTTTTTTAGGTTATGTTTTTTTTCAATTTAAATATTTATTTTAATTTATTTTTTAGTTTTATTTTATTTTATTTTATGTTTAGTTTTATTTTATGTATTTTATTTTATTTATTTTTTATTTTTATTTTTATTTATTTTATTAGTTTATTTTTTTAATTTTATTTTATTTTTTAATTTAGGTTTTTTTAGTTATTATTTATTTTATTTTATTATTTATTTTAGTTTAAGTTTATTTATTTTATTTCAGTATTAATTTAGTTTAGATTTATGGTTTAGGTTTAGGGTAGAGGGTTTTTGGATTATTTAGGTTGGTTTGGGGTCAGGCCTGGGTCAGTGGATAGTTAACATGGTATTTTAAGATCTTAGTGGTTTGTGGCTCAGTGGTCATTTTAGATTTGGGGTTAGGGTCCAGTGGCTTTTTAGGCTCAGTGGTTTAGGGTTTAGATAGCCAGTTTGTATTTAGGTTAAGGGAGTGTGGAGGGGTTAGTCAGTGGCATTTAGGTTAGTTTAGTTGGTTGCTGGGGGTTAGGTTAGGTGTTTAGGGTTTTAACATTTTAGGGTTTAGGTTATTTTTGGTTAAGTTTATGGGTTTGGGTCAGGGTTTTAGTGGTTTAAGGCTCTGCTTATTAGTTTTTAGGGTTTAGGATCATGGTTTAGGATTTAATTAATTGAGGGTTTTTTTAATTATTCAAACCCAGGTTTAGGTTTATTTAGTTTATTTATTATTTTATTTTAATTTATTTATTTATTTATTTTTTAGTTTTATTTATTTAGTTTAGGTTTATTTATTTTAGTAATTTTTTATCTTAGTTTATTTTTTAGAGTTTAGCTTATTTTTTTTTTAATTTATTTTATTTTTTTTTTTTTTTTTATTTTATTTTTATTTTTATATTTATTTAGTTTAGGCTCAGTTTAGGTTGGGGTTTTAGGGTGGCTCAGTGGCCCAGGTTGGTTAGGTTCAGGGCTCAGTAGAGCCCAGTGCCTGGCCTGTGGCCCAGGGAGAGCTCAGTGGAAGCCCAGGGCCCAGGTGGCTCAGGGAAGGTGGCTTAGTGAAGTGGAGGGTTTAGGTCAGTGGGTTTGGGCCCAGGGTCAGTGGTGAGGGTCAGAGTGGAGGTCAGTGGTGGCTCAGATTGTGGGGTTGGCCCAGGGCTAGTTTAGGTCCATGTAAGATCAGTGGCCTATGGTTAGGCATTTTTTCCAATTTGAAACCCAACAAGTTTATTTATTTAGTTTATTAATTTATAGTGGTGGGTTTAGGAGGTCAGTGGGTCAGGCCTGTGGAGTTATTTAGTAGGGCTCAGATTTAGGGTTAGGTTAGATAGGAGGTTTAAGAGTTTGTGGGTTCAGGATTTAGGGTTTGGATTTTAATGTTTAGTGCAGGCATTTTTTTTAATTACAAATAGCTTTATTTTATTTTATTTTATTTATTTTAGTTGGTTTATTTTTATTTTTTTATTTTGGGTTTTTTTTGTTTTATTTAGTTTAGTTAATTTATTTTATGTTTATTTATTTTATTTTAGGTTTTTATTTTAGTTTATTTTTTTTAGGTTTAGTTTAATTTATTTTTATTTTTAGTTTAGTTTTCTTATTTTATTATTTTTGTTTAGGTTTTACTTTTTATTTTTATGTTTTATTTAGTTTTTATTTTAGGTTTATTTTATTTTTAATTTACATTTAGTTTTTGTTTTATTTAGGTTTCTTATTTTTAGTTTTATTTTATTTATTAGTTTAGTTTAAGTTATTCTTAATTTTATTTTATTTTTATTTATTATTTTATTTTATTTTTAGGTTTAGGTTTAGTTTAGGTTTTATTTTATTTTATTTATTTTATTTATTTAAATTTTATTTTTTATTTATTTTATTTTTTAGGTTTTATTTAGTTTAAGCTTTAAGTTTCTAGTTTTTTGGGTTTAGGATTTAGGGAGTTTAGGTTTAGGGTTTGGGGTTTGTAGGATATAAGGTTTAGGGTTTAGGGTTTTGTTTAGGGTTTAGGGTTTTAGGGTTTAGGGTTGTAGGTTTGGGTTAGAGGTTAGGGTTTAGGGTTAGTTTTAGGGTTTAGGGTTTAGCTTTAGGGTTTAGGTGAGCCTAAAGATTGGGATTTATAAAACTAAAACATACCACTAAGCAAAAAAAATCTACTAGATCAAAATAAAGAGCCTAAAAAAGATTGGGATTAGAACAAGTTATTACATCCTTGAAATGAAATTGTTGTTAAAAAATTACTTGTCTTTATCTTACTAAGATCAATTATTTAGAGTTTAAGCAAAGAAAAAAAAAACCAAAATTATAAATGAGTACATGAACAAATTTGAAGTATCATTGTTATCTTTAAAATTAGGAAAGATTAAACTAATGTTGTTTAGGTTTAGATCAACTTGAGCCTAAATTTAAAAGAGACACTACATAAAATTAATTTGCATGTTGCTTTTGAAAATACTTTAGATTTCAAATAACATCAAAAATTCTTACACCTAATAGAATGTCATCAAATGTAAGAATTATTCTTTCCACCATTAAATCAAATTCAAATGAATACATCTAAATGAAGTAACACTACTACCAATAAAAAGAAAATAGAAAAAATGATAGATACTATGTTGGGATCCAAAATCTCTTAAATCAATTTTTAGATGTCACAAAAAATAGTGTCCTAAATCTCTCACAACACTACTATCTATTTCTAAGCATTGACTTAGAGTTTTACTTGAGCTTTTGCTTTTGTGTTGAAGTGAATTATTTGTTACATTATGTTGCAGTGTTGAGTCTCAAAGTAGAGATTTATAGTTTTGGAAATCGTAGAGATATTGAGTTTAGATTATTCCTATTACACACTACTTATCAAGAGATTTTGTCAAATACAATCACTATTGTAAAAATCTCATTCAATAATACTTTGCATCAAGTCTCCCTAATTCGCCAAGATCTTGAGCATTGTCTCAAAGCATTGAAATCCTAAGAGAGAGATTTTAAAGCACAAATTTAGCTCCTCATATCCGCTAAATTGAAAGAGCAGCTAATAAAGACAATATCAATTAGAGAGGAGTTATATGATGATAGGCTATCACGCTACGTAAGAGGATTGCTCATGAGATGGACACTTAGGTGTCCAAATTAAGTAGATTCTTTCTTTATTTGTCCAGGAACAAGAAGCTACCCTTCAACATCTCTATGAAACTTGAGAGAGGTCTACTATGGCATATAAGCTCATACAATTTTTTTTCTATAGAGAAATTCAGCTAATCATTTGTAAATGAAATCTCTTTATTTAGTTTAGGTTTAGTTTTAGGTTTTGTGGGTTTAGGGTTTAGTCAGGGTTTGGGGTTTAGGTTTTAGGTTTTTTTAGGCTGTTTTTGGGGTTTAGGTTTGGGGTTTAGGGTTTGTAGGTTTAGGTTTAGAGTTTATTGAGTTTAGTTTTTAGGGTCAGGTTGGTTTAGGGTTTAGGTTAGGTTTTTATTTTTTTTTATTTTCTTATTTTTAAATTAAGTAAACCTAGGTTTCATTTTATTTAGTTTAATTTATATTTTTTTTATTTTATGTTTTTTTTTATAGGTTTATTTTATTTTTATTTAGTTTACTTTATTTATTTTAGTTATTTTTTTAGGTTTAAGTTTAGTTTAGGTAAGTTTAGTTTAGTATTTTATTTATTTTTTTTTTTATTTTATTTTTTAGTTCAGTTTATTTTATTTTTTTTTAGGTTTAGGTTTTTTAATTTTATTTATTTTTAGGTTTTCTTTTAGTTTAGGTTTAGGTTTAATTTTAGTTTATTATTTTATATTTATATTTATGTTTATGTTTAGTTTATTTTAGGTTTAGGTTTTATTTATTTTAGTTTTAGTTTAGTTTTATTTTATTTTTTATTTTAGGTTTTAGATTTTTTTTTTAGTTATGGTAGTTTTATTTTATTTATTTTAAGTTTATTTTTTAGGTTTAGGTTTCATTTAGTTTTATTTTATTTAGGTTTATTTTATTTTATTTTAGGTTTATTTTATTTTATTTTTAGGTTTAGTTTTATTTTATTTATTTTTTTTATTTACTTAGTTTAGTTTAGGTTTTTATTTATTTTATTATAGTTTAGTTTTTATTTTTTATTTTATGTTTTTTAGGTTTAGGTTTAAGTTTAGGTTTTAGTTTTAATTTATTTTATTTTTTATTTTATTTTTATTTAGGTTTTTTATTTATTTTATTTTTAGGTTTTTTTTGGGTTTTTAAGTTTAGGGTTTATGATTTAGGGTTTAGGTTTGGGTTTAGGGTTTAGGTTTAGTTTTAGTGTTTAGAGTTTAGGTTTAGGGTGGTTTAGGTTTAGGTTTGGGTTTAGGGTTTAGGGTTTTTAGGGTTTGTGTTTACGTTTAGGGTTTAGTTTTTAGGTTCAAGTTTTAGTTTAGTGTTTAGGGTTTTGTTTTTTTTTAAGAGAATAAATTCAGATTCAACATTTCTTTTTTTTTTTATTTCATCAACCAAGTAACAAAATATGATAAAAAATGAGCACGCATAGAGCAAATCAAAACCCAGATAACTAGAACCGCTCTACTATAAATAGTTCCAGCGATATGATCCGTTTCAATTTCTCCATTTCCCATCTGAACCACCCCGCCTCTCAAGTAGTAGGATCCACCATCAAATCCCTGATCTCTCCCTCCGCCACCACCACGGTTGTAACCTCCCTCGCACCTCCAACCTCCAAAACCACCACTACTCCGACACCACCTCCATATCCACTAGAACCTGATCCCCACCACCACTAACCATTGCCTCCGCCTTGCCTCCACGCCACATCTTGATTGAGTGGTTGACTGATGTTCCAACCATCAAGGTTCTACTCATTCTTAGGTTTAGGTTTATTAGGTTTTAGTGTTAGGTATATTTTTTTAATTTATTTAGTTACTTTAGGTTAGTTTAGGTTTGTGCTGGGGTTTAGGTTTAGGTTTAGGTTTGGGTTTGGGTTTAGGGTTTTAGTTTTAGTGTTTGTGGTTTAGGGTTTAGGTTAGGTTTAAGGTTTAGGGTTTGGGTTTGATTTTGGTTTTAGGTTTAGGTTTAGGGTTTATAATTTTTTTTTTTTTAAAAGTAAACCCAGGTTTATGTTTATTTAGTATATTTAGTTTATTTTATTTATTTTAGTTTATTTTATTTTATTTTATTTAGGTTTATTTTTAATTTTATTTTTTAGTTTATTTTATTTAATTATTTATTTGTTGGTTTAGGTTTTATTTTATTTCTTTGGTTTAGTTTAGTTTAGGTTTATTTTTGGTTGAGTTAGTTTTATTTTATTTTTTAGGTTTAGGTTTTATTTTTTTTTATTTAGGTAGGTTTAGGTTTTATTTTAATTTTAGGTTTAGGTTTTTTATTTTACTTTATTTATTTTTTTAGGTTTAGGTTATTTTGGTTTAGTTTATTTTATTTTTTTATTTTAGTTTTATTTTTTTTATTTTAGGTTTAGGTTTAGGTTTATTTTAATTTTAGGTTTAGGTTTTTGGTTTTTTTTATTTATTTTTCTTAGGTTTTATTTTCTAGTTTAGGTTTATATTTATTTAGTTTTTTTAGGTTTATTAGGTTTTATTTATTTTAGTTTTGTTTATTTTAGTTTAGATTTGTTTATTTTATTTATTTTAGGTTTAGCTTTTTTTTGTTCTTATAGGTTTTTATTTTTTATTTATTTTATGTTTTATCTTTAGGTTTATTTTTCATTTTAAGTTTTTTTATTCTTTTATTTTATTTTATTTATTTTAGTTTTATTTTATTTTGTTTTTTTTATTTTTATTTTAGTTTAGGTTTTATTTATTTATTTTAGTTTTTATTTTTTAGCTTTAGGTTTATTTTAGGTTTAAGTTTTATTTTATTTTATTTTGGTTTAGGTTTTTTATTTATTTTATTTTTTATTTTAGTTTAGTTTAGGTTTTATCTTAGGTTTAGGTTTTAGGGTTAGTTTGGGATTAGGGTTTGGGGTTTATGGTTTAGTGTTTAGGTTTAGGTTTATTTAGTATTAGGGTTTAGGTTTTAGTAGGGTTTTGGGTATAAGGTTTAGGTTTGGGTTGTGTTTTAGTTTAGAGTTAAGGTTTTCATTTTTTTTTATAGAGAACAGATTCAACATTTCTTCTTTTGATTTCATCAACCAAGTAACACACTAAGTTTTCTTAGACATGTTTATGACATAGATAAAAAATGAGCACGATAGACAAATCAAAACCCTAGATAACAAGAATGCCTCTACTAAAGACACATTTCCATAAGAAGTGATCGGATGGCATTTTTCAATTTCTCTAGTTCCCATCGGACCACCCTCCCTCTCGAGTGGATCCACCATCATATCCCGATCTCCCTTCACCCACCGCCAGTAACCTCCGCCGCTCCTCCCCGCTTCTATAATCACTACTCAATCACCACCTCCATATCCACCAGCACTCTATCCCCACAACCACCATGATAACCGCCACTCCTTCCTCCTCCCAGATCTAGACTGAGCTTGGTTTATGGTGATGTTCTCACGTCAAGGTTCTGCCTATTCTTAAGGTTTAGTTTAGTTTATTAGTTTTAGGTTTAGTTTATTTTAAATTTTTAATTACTTTAGGTTTAGGTTTATTTGGGTTTAATTTTCTTTTGTTGGGGTTTTTAGGTTTGTGGTTTAGGGTTTAGGGTTTAGGGTTGGGTTTAGGGTTTAGGTTTTATGCTTTTTAGGGTTTGGCTTAGTTAGGGTTGGTTTACTTTTAGTTTTAGTTTTAGGATTTAGGGGTCAGTTTAGTGTTTAGAGTTTAGGTGAGTTTAGGCTAGGTTTTATAGTTTAGAGTTTGTTTGGATTTGTGGCTCAGTTTTAGGTTTAAGTTTGGGCCTAGTTTAGGTTGTGGATTTTGTTTATAGTTTTAGGTTTTATTTTATTTACTTATTTATTTATTTTTTAAAATTAAGCAAACCCAGGTTTAGTTTTATTTAGTTTATTTTATTCATTTTATTATTTTTATTTTTTATCTTTATTTAGTTTAGTTTATTTATTTTATGTTTATTTATTTATTTTAGTTTTCTATTTTAGTTTATTTTAGGTTTAGCCTATTTTTTAGTTTAGTTTTATTTTTATTTTATTTTTAGCCTAGGTTTCATTTTTTATTTTTTAGGTTTAAGTTTAGGATTTTATTTTATTTTTTTTTAGGTTTTAGGTTTTATTTTAGATTTTAGGTTTATTTTAGTAAGTTTATTTTTTTAGTTTGTTTTATTTTATTTAGTTTAGGTTTAGTTTATTTTAGTTTAGGTTTAGGTTTTATTTATTTTAGTTTAGTTTATTTTAGTTTGGTTTATGTTTATTTTATTTTTATTTTAGGTTTTTTTTAGATTAGAGTTTAGGTTTTATTATTTATTTATTTTAGGTTTAGTTTTTATTTATTTTATTTTATTTATTTTTATTTTAGGTTTAGTTTTATATTTAGGTTTTTTTTTTATTTTTTTTGTTTAGTTTAGATTTTATTTATTTTATTATTTTTAGTTTCTTTTTATTTTATATTTTTTTAGGTTTAAGTTATGGTTTAATTTAGGTTTAGGTTTTAGTTTTAATTTATTTTATTTTATTTAGGTTTATTTATTTATTTTATTTGTATGTTTTATTTAGTTTAGGTTTAGGTTTTAGCTTTTTTTAGGGTTTAGGTTTTTTTTAGGGAAATTAAGAGAATTTTATTGCCACAAAGAAAAGTACAAAGTCCTAGAGGGGTAAATCTCTAAACTAATGCTCAAAGAACCACAATAGTAAAAAGCAAAACAAATTAGAAACAATGATCCATGTGTGCAACAGCAACATCCACTAGGTCCTTTTGATACTAACAAGATCCTGCAAGATTCTCCCAACCTATAAAAGAAATCTGCAACATACTAATGAAAGCATGAGTACAATTAAACAAACATAAAGAGTATGAGCAAAGAAAAGGAGCAAAGTAAAGAAAAGGCTAGCTCAAGCATAATCTCATAAAGCACTATATGTAAGCATCTAAACTTCCGAAGAAGGGTTGCAATTACATATAGTGCTACAAGCCAAAAGATGATAGAAAGGGAAACATCAAGGACATCATTGCCAACATACCTCTTATAGCAACATCATCCAAAGTTCATCATCCTGCAAGGCTACAAACTCGTCCAACCAGCAAACATAATAGCCAATTACAAAGCCACCAAAATAAATAAGCCCAATAAGGTAGAAAATCAACCAACCATCGTGGACAATAGTAGTACAAGAGGAACACCACCAAAGCCACCACCAAAGAGGAATAACAACATCAAATGGAGCAAGCATCATGACCTTAACAACAAAACTAGAAAAACCAAGACCAAAAAGAAAAAACACAAGAGCTCATGTCTTCCACAAGCAAACAAGAAAGGCAAGAGGTCACCCAAACTAAAAGGGAAGAAGCAATAGCTAAGAGAGCAAAACCATAACAGGAGTAGGCCAACTAGTATGTCACCAATAGAGTAGGAAAGAAAGGCAGAAATAGCCACCCATCCAACCAACCCAGCTAGCCAAAATAGCCAACCAACCTAGCCAGCCAACATAGCCTCCCAGCCAACCACCACAGTAGTAGAAAATCCAAATCAGTGAAAAGAGCAACAGCATCCATCATGCCAAAACCACCCAAGACCACCAGGAAAAGGGTAGAAGCAAACAACAACATCCACCAAACCCAACCAAAGCAGCAAAAATTAGTATCCAGGTGAGGTGAATAGCTAGCCAAAAATAAAATGGAGCAAAGACTAAGACGACTAAAATCCATCCATCGAGTAGCAACAATACAATAGAACACCACCAAAGCCAACAAGAAAAGGAGGAGAAATATCAATGAGTGCAAGCATCATAACCACAACCAAGTAGAATATACACAAACCAAGTCACCAACCCAAAGAAAACAACAACCACTAAACAACCATCAACCAACCAACCCAAAATAACAAAAATGAAAGAAATAGCCAAGAGAAAAAACCATGTGAAGAGGTCAAACCACAACCAAAAGAAATAAACCCAAACCAAAAAAAACCATCAAACCCAATCCACAAAAAAAAAGAAGAAATAATAATCAACAAATAACCTCCACCTTGCCAAATCCAATCCAAAATTAGAACACCAATCCCTCCGATGCCACCAACGAAGCGGATAAACTAATAACAACACCAACCAACCAACCCAGCCAACCAACTAACCTAACCATCCAACACAGCCAGCCCACCTAGCCGGCCACCCAGCCAACCACCACAGTAGTAGAAAATCCAACTCACTTAAGGAAGCAACCAACCCAGAGATATGGAAAACCCCATATAGAAAATAGCAAGCTAAGAAACCACCCAAATCAAGGCCACCAAAAACAACCAAGCAATAATAATCACCCATCCAGAAAACAATACCACCAGCCAAAAAAAACAAAATACCTAGAAAAAAAAAATAGGAACCACCAACCATAGCAACCAGCCAACCCAAAAACAAGAGCTCAAAATAAAATATAGCATAAGCCTAAGAGTGAAAATAAGCAAATGGACATAACCCAAAGAGGGTTTAACAAGGGGAAACCAAAAGCAATGGCTCATCAAAACCAAAACCAAGCCAAAAAAATTATAATATGAGATAAAGTAATCTTATCCAGATTGACCAAACCCCTTAAAAGTTTAGGAAAAAATTTTGATTATCAAATAAAGAAAATCAATTAAGTTGGCACCTAAAGTATCCAAGAAATCAAAAGCATTACCTTCATGAAGGATATGGGAAATTTTATAGCAAACTTGAAAAAAGATTTTAGTATGATTGAGAAGATAAAATAAATCATTTCGTTCTATTAAAGTTTAGCATGTCAAGAAGCAAGAGTGCATCAACTTCAATTCGATGTTGAGGAAATCTTTGTTCAAACAAATTTCAATAGCTTTATTAATAGCCATAAGCTTAACATAGATAATAGAACTAGCTTTGAGAAGATAGGCAAAAGCACATGCCTTTAGAATCTAAGAATACCACCACAACCATATTTATTGGAAGCAACAAAACCATCGATTCACTTTAATCAAATTTTCTTTTGGGTTTGATCCAATGGATAATCCTAGCTTTTTTATAAGAGTCAACATCGTAGAATGATACCCAATTTTTTTAGCCACAAATTTATAGCCTCTAAAATGAATATTACTAATAAGATTGGCATTAAATAGAGCATGAATTTTTCTTTAGTTCTAGCCGATCCTTTATGGCTCATAGGAATACCATGATATTTAACATCATTTCCATCCATGAACAAGATAAGGGTAATAGCAACTAGATCTTTGATATGACCTTTCACAGTTTTTTGGAAATAGACTTCAAGAAGTTGATATATAGAAAGAGAGCCATGAAAGTAGTTGGTATAAAATAAATCATCTTACCATAACCATAATTTAGAAGTACACCATTGACAAAAAACATGATTAACATTTTCAATATGAAAGCAACAATAACACTTTGAAGGAAAATAAAACCCTTTATTCCAGAGAAAAAAGACCACAGAAATAAAGTTATTCAAAATCCTCCAAAGTAAAACTGAATAAGAAATGGGAATGATATTGTTCTAAAGTTTAATGAAAACATTAGAGGAGTTTTGTTTATCTCTAATAAAATTCCAAACCTCTTTAAGAACAAAATCACCATTGTAGAAAGCTTAAAGAGAATTTGGTGTTTGTTAGAGAAAATAAGGATAATTCTAAAGTTATCTAAAAGAGAAATAGGGATATAATTCTCAAGTTTTTTTCATTCCAAGTGTTATTATTGTAGAAAGAGTTAACTTTAATAGCTGCAGTAGAGTGGATAGATAAAAGGGAGTCAATGGAGCCATTGCCAATCCAATTGTCTTGCCAAAGAAAGAACTAATGAATACCCCAAGATATTAAGGGTTTAGCAACCCATTTAATGGAGCAAAGCCTTTTCCAAACTAGAGAGTCACCAACTTTATAAGCATAGATAAGAGGGTGTTTACCATGGCAATATGTTTTCATCATAAAATTAGCCCAAAGGATAAAATTCTTTCTAAAATTCCACTACTGCTTATGAGAGAAGGCAATAATAGCTTCACGAATCGGTTTGCAACTGAGATAACCTTCACCCAAGAGACCACAACATTTATGCCACGAAGTCCAATGCATTCTTTTAGTAGAATTATTAGATCCCCAAAAAAATTTATTAAGCAAGCAATCAATTTTGATAAGAGTAGCATTAGTGGGGATAATAGTTTGAATCAAATAAAGAGGCATTGAATTGAGAGTGCTTTTAAGAATAGTGATCTACCACCACCAAAGGAAAGTAAATGAAATTCCTAAATAAAAAATTTTATTTAAAATTTTTGAATTAACTCATCAAAAGATGGGGTCATTTTGGACCTTTAAAAGAGGAGCACCCAAGTACTTAAGAGGAAGGTGTTGATGTTTAAAGTTAGTGATATGTAAGATTTGATTAATTTTATTATTGGAGATAGAAGTAATAAAATAGCTTTTGTTATCATTGATAGATAGACCACTTTCTACCAAATTTATTTATAAAAAATCTTGAGATTCTTGATATGATGAATAAAGCATTAAAAAATAATGAAATCATATGCAAAGCTTAAATGAGAAACAAGAAGACCACCAAGAGTTCTACATACTAGGATTGTTTAACAATAGATCATTGATGCTCCTAGATAAGTACTCAACAACAATAATAAATAAGGTAGAGATAGATCCCCTTGTCTTAGGCCATGGAAGAAGAAAGAAGCCCAAGGCTTCCCATTAAGCAAAATAGAAAACTAGGCATTATTAATATAATTTTAATAAGAAAGATAAATTTATGAGAAAACCCAAATAAATTTAGAATATGGATAAGGAAATCCCAAGAGATATTGTCAAAAGCTTTGGTAATATATAATTTGAACAAATGTTGCCACCTCTAGTCTTAGCATCTAAATCATGAATTAATTCTGAGCAAGCGTAATATTATCAAAATAG